>JAADYG010000267.1:0-39662 GCA_023338115.1 Phytopythium boreale
CTGTACATAGCCAACCCGGACCTGGCCGAGCGCTTCCGCAACGACTGGCCGCTCAACCCGGAGGTCGAGCGCGACTGTTTCTGGGACGCGCACAAGGGCGACGAGGGATACAACTTCCCGCTCTACAGCGAGACCAAGTAGATTGTCGAGTAGGCGAGCTGTCCGCTGTCTCAGAGTCGGGAGTGAGGTGTAGGGCGCTTTGCCGTGCTCATTAACACGAAAAGAGCTCACTCTCTGCGCCCATGTTGCGTGAAAGCTGGTGGTGGATAGCGTTATACTTACAGCATACTGACAAAAGACTCGGGCCACTTGCTGTTCCCTCCATACCCATCGGTTCAACGTTGGGCGTCTGCCCGCCGCTGCTCCTTGCGCTGCTTGTTCGGGTTCATCATCTGCACGCAGTCGAGGAAAAGGTCGGCCGAGTTGCTGCGCTCGCGGCCGCCGCCGCTGCTGCGGAGACGCGCCACGCGCGACTTGAACATCACGTCGCCCTGCACGCCCGCTCTAATACCTGTGAAGGCCCTGCTGCTTGTGCTGCTGCTGCTGCTGCTGCTGCTGCTAGTGGCCGCGATCCGGACGCTGGGCGCCTCCGGGTCCTCCGACTGCAAGCGGAAGCCGCCCGGGAGGTCTCGCCAGGCCGCCGGCTCGTTCTGCAGCGTCGGGTGCGTCGGCATGAGCTTGTTGAGCGTGCCCGGCGGGCTGGAAGGCAGCAGCAGCCGGTACGACGGCGAGCAGGGCGGCATCTTGGCGTCTTCCTGGTCGTCGAAGGGCAGCAGCAGGTGCGGCGGCATGGCGAGCGGCGGGATCAGCACGGACTTCCCCGTCGGGGACGCCGCGAGCGACGCCAGACCCGCGAAGAACGGGTGGCACCCGCTTCCGGAGGCCATCAGGTCGCCAAAGTCGGCCGAGCCCACCGACATGGGCGAGGATAAGTTACTATGGTTGCTACTGCTCTTGAGGTGCTGCAGGTGGTGGAGCGAGGACGTGGCCATGGCCAGCGGCGGCAGCGGCAGCGGCAGCGCTGGGGGCATCCCGGCTTCAACAGCTTCAACGTGCCTCCTGTGCCTCTGCCCGGTGGAATCAGACGGATGGGCCAACGCGGCGCCCTTGGGACGGATCTGATTCTGCTTCCCCTTGGACGGACTCTTGTGGCCCCGGGCCGCCTGGCGGCACCGGCGGCGGTACGTCGAGTACCAGTGGTTCTTGATGGCGTTGTCGGTGCGTCCGGGCAGCAGCTTGGCGATCTCGGCCCACTTGTTGCCGAGCCGCCGCTGGGCCGCGAGGATCGTCTGCGTCTCCTCCGGTCGCCAGGGCGCGCGGTCGATGGACGGGTCCAGGAAGTTGAGCCACCGCGTCCGGCACTGCTTGGGGGTGCGGCCGGGGAGCAGCGGGGCGATCCGCGACCAGCGCTTGGTCCCGTGCGCGAGCACGAACTGCCGGATCGCGCGGTCGTCCTCGTCCGTCCACGGTTTGCGGCCGCGGGCCGCGGACGCGTCCTCGCCCTCGTCCGCAAACTGCATGGGGACCCGGTTCAATTGCGGATGGATGGGGACGGCGGGGACCCCGGAGTTGGACCAATCGGACTGCGGACGCACTGCGGACGCACTGCGGACGCACTGCGGACACGAAAACTGCGGACGGCGTGTAACGATCCGCACGTAACGCAGGGCGGGGCGGCTTCAACCTGGTGGTGGTGGTTTCTCCTTCCCCCGCGCTTGCGGACGGTCCGGTTGAGGGCTTTGCGGACGGCGGAGTAAACGCTTTTTGAGGATCAACAAGCGCCAGGAGCGGGGCCCCAACCGACCCGCGCGGCGGAAAGTAAAATAAAAAAACGGGCTCCCACGCAAGTTGCTGCAAAGAAAAATCGAAACGGACGCGTCCATCCGCGTGTTTTGATTGGCGGAAACTCGGAAACAGCGGGCGTTACAGCGCCAACGCCCCTTCACAGAGAAGGAAACGAGAAACAGGCGGGCGGGGTCCGTGCTTTCTTTACCGTATTTTACTGCTAACCCACGTAATTTACGCATCCCCAATCGCGCCACGGCTCATTTTTATTTGACAACCCTCAACTGGCAACCGCGAGAGTTGCATGGATTCGCCATACAATACCCAAGTAAATTGGACACTTCAATACGAAAACCAGACTGGAAAAGTGTAAAACGGCTGGGGACGTCGTCAAGCCGCACGTAAACTTCACGTTCACCCCTTAACCCTAGTGAAATTCAAATTCACATGCGACCAATCAAAAGCCTCGACTTGGTGGCCGCGCAGACGAGGAACCGCAGAAAAAAATAAATAACGGACGGGGATCTTCAACCCGTTCTGGCGGTTTCATCCGCGTAAATTAC
This sequence comes from Phytopythium boreale, assembly GCA_023338115.1. NCBI lineage: Eukaryota > Oomycota > Peronosporomycetes > Pythiales > Pythiaceae > Phytopythium > Phytopythium boreale. The sequence goes on from JAADYG010000267.1 coordinate 2,349, forward strand.
CGGCCGGACGCATCCAGCAAGTGCGGATTGCATGCACTGTAACTTATCGCGGGTTTTAGTACAGGATCCTCATAAGAAAAACATTGTAAATAAAAGATTGGAGCTTTACTCCATCGTATTTCGTCCGTCCAAGCAGTCGACACAGTAAAATTTAGTGCGAACTCACTTCCCGAGCATGGCATCACCCGCCGGCCGGCCCGATTGCAAAATTACGCGGCCCCGTCAACAAAATGACTCGGTGCGTGCACAACACAGGCGTCGATCCGGACCAGACGTTGGTAGGTGGCTCTGCGTATCTCTAGTACCGGCCCGTAATGTATAAAGATACGCGCTCGTTGGCCTCGCCTCGTGACCCAACAAAACTGCTCCAAACTCGCAACCGTCATAAATCAATTATTGGCTTACAATTGTATACCGGTACGATACCGGTTTAGTGCAGTAAATACCGGTACGAGAGATGTGCCTCGCCACCGTCCGTCTGGTGCCGCAATGAGCTCTCTACCGCCACATATTGAATTCATTGGACCGTGTTTCGCATAGCTGAGAATTCCTCACCTGGTTTTGACTATTTTGCGAATTCATCCTCTGAAAAACCTCGACTGCGAGGTTTATCGCGTAGGCCTACGGTTCGGTTGGTCGGGAGCTGCTCGGCCGGCGTCCCGAGCGCAATGCGGTCGCTCCAAGTGCCGGCCACTTTCCCCTTGTCGAAGCTCCTGCATCCTCTATAAACACCATGGCCCCACCTCCTCCCGCTGGCGAAGAAAAGGTCGTCGTGCTGCGAACGGTCGGTGGCGAGGTCGCTCCTGCTTCGGCGCTCGCGCCCAAGGTCGGCCCGCTCGGTCTGTCGCCCAAGAAGATCGGCGAGGACATCTGCAAGGCCACGCAGGACTGGAAGGGCCTGAACGTGACGATCAAGCTCACGATCGTCAACCGCCAGGCGACGGTCTCGCTGATCCCGTCGGCCTCCTCGCTGCTCGTCAAGGAGCTCAAGGAGCCCCCGCGTGACCGCAAGAAGGTGAAGAACATCAAGCACGACGGCAACCTGTCGCTGGACCAGATCATCAGCGTCGCCCGCGTCATGCGTGAGCGCTCCATGGCCCGCACGCTCACGGGCACCGTCAAGGAGATCCTCGGCACGGCTTCCTCGCTCGGCTGCACGGTCAACGGCGAGGCCCCCACGGAGATCCAGCGCCTCATCTCGGAGGGCGAGATCGAGATCCCGGAGAAGTAAGCTCCCGACTGACAGCTTGGTGCACTCGTAACCATTCCTCCCGTCTAGGGCAACATGACCGATCTGGCCGATCATTGGATTGAGCAGACAACGACGATGGGCGTTGGCGTTTGGCGTTGCGATTGCTGTTTGCAGTGGGGCGCGTTCTCAGCTCAGCTCACCCCGTGGTGTGTGTCTGCAGGTGGCCAAGACGGTGAGGTACGTGCTGCATGTTGCATTGTGTCTGTACGTATGCATGCCTATGTGTGTTCCCCCCACGGAGTCTTTTTGCGGTCGCCAATGATGTTTATCATCTGCAAAAGACTTTAATATACTCTGACGCACGTCTGAGGACAACCTACGCATGCTGAGGCAACGGCGCAAGGACTCTCGTGGGGACTGTATGCATGTGTGTGTATTGGTGTATCGGTGTTGCATGTTATCTTGCCAATGATTGTCTTGTCAAGACTTTAATTAAACCCCGACGCCGCCCTCTGGTCGTGCTGACGAAACCTTATGCACTGAGGCGACACTACATTTCACTGCTGCGTTTCCATCACTTTCACAGATACACCCCATTGCATCGGTGTTGCATCTTGCGTCTTGCCGATGATTGTCTTGTCAAGACTTTAATTAAACCCCGACGCCGCCCTCTGGTCGTGCTGACGAAAACCTTTTACACTGAGGCGACACTGCATTTTACTGCTGCATTCCCAACACTTTCACGGACAAACCCCATCGTAATAGACGCAACAGCACCTTGTCACGTGCATTCTCTGGTCGTCTGACGCCGACATGTACTGCTTGTTGTCTCTCTCTTCTCTCTCTCTCTCTTCTCTCTTATCACTCTCTTTCTCACTCTCTTTGAGTCGGTCCAACCGCGGTCTAGCCAAAAACGATGGAGCTGTCGCCGGCGCCGTGCTGCTTCTTCTTGGCGGCGAAGGGCGGCGCGGCGCTGCTGCCGCGCTTGTTGGGCGCCTCGACGTAGCCCGAGGTGGCGACGCTGTCGGCGTCGTGGATGCCCTGCGCCTGCAGGTTCGCGCGGATGGCCTCGACGTTGCCCGCCGAGATGCCCAGGTCGTTCTTGACCTCCTCGACGGTCTGGTGGCCGTCGGCGTGGGTCACAAGCACGCGGCGGCACGTCGTGTTGGCGGCCCAGCCCTCGCCGCCGCTGATGTGCCACGCGTTGCGGATCATGAGCTCGAAGTAGTCGTCGTCGTCGATGGACGCGCTGATGTTGGTGTAGTAGCGCAAGAACTCGTTCGGGTGCACCTTGCCGTCCTTCTCGCCGCCGTCGAACGTGTCGAGGAACTCGCGCAGCACCTCGTCCGCCGTCTTGCGGCCGGCCAGCACGTCCGGGTGCTCGTCCGCGCTGTACTTGGCGCGGATGTCGCTCAGCTCGATCACGTTGTTGTCGTCCGCGTCCAGCACCTTGAACGCCGCCAGCACCAGCTGCGTGCGCCGCTCGTTCAGCTCGCCCTGCGTCGGTTGCATTGAGGAGCAGAGTGAGTGGACATGTTCACAGGCTACTCAGCGTCCTGGCTGATCTACTGGTGGACGTACGCGGATGGCGACGAGGAACTCGTCAAAGTCGATGGAGCCCGAGTTGTCCGTGTCGATGAAGCGGAAGAGCTCCTCCACCTCCTGCGACACCAACGAGAGTGTCAGTCACCAACGGTCCCACATACAGAGAGGAAGAACAAAACAGCACGTACATTATCGCTGAAGTCGAGCGCGTGCTCGTTGATGGCCTTGGAGAACTCGTCCAGGCTCAGCTGGCGGTTGCCGTCGTCGTCGATGATGCGGAACTTGCGGCCGAGCCCCGTGATGCCCCTGAGAGGAAGGAGGCAACACACAATGGCCAGTGCAGACACAGAACGAGTAAACGCATTAGAGAAAGTGGCGAAAAGCAGCGTCCCGTGTTTCGCAATAGCGCTGCGCCGCTACGAGCTACCACCCCCGCGTCCATGGGCCTCCAATCGCAGGAGAAAGAGACAGAGAAGGGAGCATTTACCTGGCGCCGTGCTGGTAGAGCGAGTCGCGGAGCTTGTCGACCGAGTGGATGACGCCCTGCGACGCGCCCAGGAGCCGGGCGGGCAGCACGTTCCCGCGGCTGATGTCAACGTGCTTGGTGACGCCGTGGCCCTCGGCCTGGGTCGGGATCGGGCCGACGAAGCCGCCGAGCGACGCGAGACCCGCGATCGAGTCGGCAAAGTCCGCGCCCCAACCGCCCTTGGCCTTGACGGAGGCCACGCGCGGCTCGCCGATGAACACGGCGCGCACCACGGGCTTGACGTTCTTGACGCTAATGTCGATGAACGACTGCGTGAGCGCCGCCGCGAGCACCTGGAAGAGCGGGTCGAGCGCGTTCAGGAAGCCGAAGCAGATGACCGCGTCAAAGCCGCCGAACTGCGCGAGCTTGTTGGCCGCGTACGGCAGCTCGTCCAGCGTCGAGACCGTGAACGTCTCCGAGGTGACGCCCGGCTGCTGCTGCAGCTTCTCCCAGCAGTTCTGCAGCATGAGGTCCACGACCTCCGCGTCGCTCTTGGTCTTCACCAGCGCCACGCGCAGCGTCCCATCAGCCACAGGGGTCGCCACAGGAGCAGCAGAAGCCGCCACGGGCGCTGGGGGAGGCGCCACAGGCGTCGAGGAGGTCGAACTGCGCGGGGAGCTCATGTGCGTGTCCTCGAAGCGCTTCTTGCCGGCGCTGGCGCGGTTCGAGGCCGCGGGCCCCGACGCGTCGTCCCCGCCGAAGCTCCAGCTGGAGCCGCCGCCGGGGGGCGCGTGCACCCGCGTGGTGGGGCGCTTGAGCTCGCCAAAGTCCGCGCTCGTGAGCGTCGACATCGCGTTCTTCTTGTTTGTCGGTCGGCGGTTTAGCGCGCGAAATGGGTCGGAGAGAATCTTTTGGGGGCTGTAACTTCCCGCCTGATGCAGAATCGGAGCTTGGCGGAGAGGTAGAGTACTGTTTTGTACCCATCTGAAAGGATTAGAGGATGCGGATTGGTAGAAATCAGTTCACTGTGAATTATTGGCGAATCAAAATGGTTAAATGCTATGGTCCTGAATAACAGGATTATTTTGAAATTTTACGAATGAGAGCGTTTAGTGGTGGTCCAAATTAGATAGTGCGTATGGCTTTAACTGGGGCAGTCACGATCGATCGAAGAGGAGCAATGCCCATGTAACATGGCGATGTCTAGCTTTGGGGACGGGTTCCTGTGCTATCAGGCAGGGGCGGTCGACAGCTTTGCGAGGCGATTTTATTGTACAGTGTCCGTGTCCACAGTGTAAGCGACGACCACAAGGTACAGATGCAGCAGCAACACCTCCCCACCGAGACGCCTCACGTCAGACACAGCGCTTGGATTGTCGCGGCACCGAGCTGGCTGCTTTACATTAATTTCCATTGCTGCTCATCGCCTGACAGATGAGCTTGCTTCTGTCACGGTGCTGCACAGAGATCGCGGTGGCACGCTTCACGCAGTTCTTTCCGTCGGTGCAGCCACCATGATTAGGATCCGGTTCACAGTACTGTATACTGTACGCCGCAGATGTACACGCCGGTACCTTCAACAGGGCGTTGTTAAACAATCTGATGCCACGAGCGACCACCTTTCCTCGTCCCCACAAGATGGTGCCTGCCCGATCGCCATAAAAGCCCACCGATGGGCATGTGTAAAGCCAGCCAAGCGCCTTCAACGGCGATCATGCGTTGTATAAATGCATCTAGTCAGATGTCGGATCACCGGATCCGATTGGACAGCGAGGAGCTCACGTGTGACACTCGTGATACAATGTCCATAGATGGCGCCGATCATCCACGCCGGCGACTTGGCGGCTACGTGGCAGCATTGACAGCGAGCTCACCCGCCCCAGTGTGCGCCTTATCAACCAGTAATCGTCCCAGCTAAAGTCACGCAGTCCTGCTTGCCCTGTAGGACTTGAGCACGGCCGACGCCGCCGTCACCAGCCATCAAACGCACTGTCAACAGTGTCTTCCTGGCTCACCATGGTGACCGCCGAAGACTCGGCCGAGATTCAATGAGGTCGCGCGAAGGTTGCGCGAAGGTCTTCCCAAGCTGTCACACGTCTTTGACCGCCGACTGTACTCTTTCCAGCACCCGCGAAACGACCACGTGGATCATAAGTCCATAGAACCACGTGCCAACTGTCGTCAGAATAGTCCGTACATTTGTCAAATCAACAGCAGCGCTATCATCATGTTTCACAAGTCACAAGTATAGTTTAAATCGTAAATTATATAAATAAATAGAATACGATATATGTTAACAGAGGTACGCACGATCGCGCCGCCTGATTATCCCACACCTTGAATAAATAGTCAGCGCATTTCCTCCTCTTCCTCTGGAGAATCCGATCGCCTCGCATTGCGGTCTTCTCCTTCCCATTCCGTCACTTGCGCGCTCTAGGCGACGTGTCTACGTAGAGCACAGGCGTCGAGCGTATCGACCCCCTCTCCCCTTCCGCGCGGCGTCTTCTACCGACCGCCGGACCCGCGCCCACGACCGACCGGAGCGTTGGCCGGACCGCTCCCGCGTCCATGGCGAGCATCCTGTCCTCGAGCACCCGCGGCGAGTCCCTTTTGCCGCGCACGTCCCCGAAGCTGGCGCCCGCCGACGGAGCTAGCGCCACGAACAACATCCCGGAGGAGGACAACGTGCCGCTGCTGGCGACTGCCGACAACGTGATGGTCGACACGCAAAGCAAGAAGACGGACGGCGACGTCAAGAAGGACGCGACTTCCAAAGGGACGCGGGTCGACGAGAGCGCGACGGCGCGCAAGGTCGCGTACGCCTTGGCGGCGCTGCTGGTGCTCGTGACGCTGCACTCGTACCCTGGACACCACCACCGGGGCAGCAAGAGCGCGCACTACGTCTGGTGGTGCGGCTGGCTCACGGCCGTGGCCACGGGAATCGGCGCGCTGCCGTTCTACTGGATCCGCGACGTGAACAAGTTCTGGCTGGGCATCTGCAACGGCCTGGCGGCGGGCATGATGCTCGCAGCCACGGGCTGTCTGTTCTATGAGGCCTGGTTCCTGCCGCAGCACTTTGACTACCACGTGTCGGTCGGTTACCGCCTCTTCCTCGGCATCCTGCTCGGCGTGCTCTTCATCAAGTTCACGCAGGTCTGGCTCGAGGACTACGAGGACGTCAAGGTATGCGGGCTGGAAGGCATGGACGCGCGCAAGGCGCTGCTCATCATGGCCGTCATGACGCTGCACTCCATCTCGGAGGGCATCGGCGTGGGCGTGTCGTTCGGCGGCGAAGGCGGCATCCGCCGCGGACACATCGTGACCATGACCATGGCCATCCACAACATCCCCGAGGGCGTCGCCATCAGCCTCGCGCTCGTGCCGCGCGGCATGAGCGTCTTTTTTGCTGTGCTCTGGTGCATCTTCTCGAGCATCCCGCAGCCCATCTTCGCCGTCCCGTCCTTCCTGTGCGTCGAGCAGTGGCTGCCGGTGCTGCCCGCGGGCCTGGGCTTTGCCGGCGGCGCCATGGCCTACGTGGCCATGTTCGAGCTGCTGCCGGAGTCGCTCGAGGACACCAAGTCACTCGCCACGACCGCCATGGCCACGTCGCTGGCCTTCATGGTCTTCCTCACCATCCAGCTCGTGCTCAGCGGCTCCTTCTAAAGCGGGTGACGCCTGATGAGCTCGGTTTTGGTATTCTTCGTGTTCAATATGCGTGCGTCGTGGCGGAGCGTGAGCCAAGAGGAGCCCCGTAACACAATGAAAAGAGTCGCCGGGGTTTTATTTAACGACAATGGCGTGAACCAACAAGTGGACTCGGCATATCCCTGTTGACGCTCTTGTATGCCGGTTGAAACAGACTCGCCACGCTGTCGTGGTCAAACGCTCAGGTCGCTCGAAAGATCGCGAGTTGGATCGCGGCCTTTGGCCAAGAGACACGGGCCGCAGTCCGGTATTTTTCATCTGCGTCTCACTCTCAACTCACCACCCTCGCGCGCAGTAGCGACGGCGCCTTCCTTCGCACGGAGAATGCTGTTCAAGGCGTCGCTTGTCGTGCGCGTCGCGCTTGTGGCGCTGTCGCTCTTCTTCGTCCTCGCGAGCGCCGAGCCCAACGCCAACCGCCTGCGCTCCGCCGTACGACCGAATGGTGTGGACTGAAGTCGACTGAGAGCGTTCGTCTCACCCCACCCGTGTCTTCTTGATGTTAGATCGCCAGCGCTGCATCCAGGAAGCTGAGTTACGAGAACGTCGAGCCGATCGAGATGGAGAGCAACCGCCGACGCGGGCCAGCATTAACGCAATTCGCGGGATACACCAGGCAGGGGAGCAGCCGCGTGTCGCTCTCAGGCGCCAGAGCGAACGCGAAGACCAGCGACAACGGCAACAAGCCGCAGAACTGAACCACGGCATGGAAGTGAGCGCCTCAAAACGACTCGTTGTGCGTCATTATACCTTTTCTCGCCGACCCGCCTTGGATATTATGAACATGGATCGTCGGCTCTCACGACATGGCCACCGCCTCCGCGCGCTGCTCTCCTTCGGCAGTTTCTTGCGACAGTGGGTCTTGTGCGGCGTCATTATCTTTCACTGCTTGGGTGCGCTCACCAGCGGCATTTTCGGACAGCAGCAGGTGCTCATGCGGCTCCGAGCGGAACGCCTTATGCGCAGTGGCTCCGCGTTCCTCGCTGTGTGCTTGCAGGTACGCCTCGCTTCCCATCTGGGAACCAACAATCACAGCCGATGTAAAATTAGCGACCTTGCAGCATCAAATACGAAAGAAAGAGGATGGCGCACCTCCATCAGGCGCGAGACCGTGCGGTCAAACGCGAACAGCTCGTCAATGTGACCCTTAGCATCAGGATCCACTTGGTACAGCAACTCGGCGGGTGCGGCGGCGAGGCAGTGCAGCTACGTGTTCAAGGCAGTTGCATCGCAATCCACCACGTCAATAAACGTTTGATAAATGGCGACTCCCACGGATAAAAAACATTGGCAGCACTCACCCGCACGCCCTTGTCGTACATGCAGTCGACAAACGTGATGAATCGCCGCATCTGCAGAAGTAACAAGCACCCGCACAGTCAGCAACGGCACGTGCGGTCACTTCTCGCATACCACGCAAGTACTCTACAGCCATTCGTACCTCGTTGATCCGGTGGAAGCTCAGCGTGGGGATGTCACGCACAAACACAACAGGAAACGCGTCGGCAATCACGATGTAGTCGGCAGCGCTCAGCGGCTTGTCGCATAGGTCTTGGAAGCTGAACTGGCACACGCCCGCACGAACCGCAGCCTGCGGGACGTGCACTTGGCGGCCTTGCGTCGACAGGAACGTTTCCTCCACTTCCTCACCCTTCGTAGCAAACCGGAGTTAGACGCTGAGAGTTGATATCTGCACATCTTGACCAACTGCTGCAGCGTACCTGGCAAAACTTGAGGAATTCGTAGTTGAAGATAGCTCGCTGCCTGTTCTCTAGTGGGTAGTTGTAAACGTTTTCGGCATGGACCGCGCCCTATTCACACATATCAACAAATTGGTAAGCACAATTGGCACGCCTTTTATGCCATGCACACATGGATTCTCACCTTGAGGACGCGGTAGTCGGTGATCGAGTCCTCGAGCGAGACAACCGCACACCGCTCACAGAGCAAGTCGATAAACGGCACGAAGAGCTCGCGCTGCAGACCATTCTTGTACAGCTCAATGGGCGGGCGGTTGGAAGTCGCGACCATCACGAACCCACGCTCCAGCAGCGCCGAGAACAAGCGGCGCAGGATGAGCGCGTCCGCGACATCCGTCACTTGGAACTCGTCAAAGCACAGCAGCCAGCTGTCCGCCAGGAGCTCGTCCGCGATCAATGGGATCGGGTCCTCGCGGTGGCCGCTCTTACGCAGCTCGTGCATCTTCTTGTTAATGTCGAGCATAAACTTGTGGAAGTGCACGCGCATCTTGCGCTCCACCAGGACCGTGTCGAAGAACATGTCCATCACGTACGTCTGGTTGCAACCACAGCATCCATCAGAGATCATGGCCATACCACAAGACAAGGTTCAGTAGTTGTTGTGCAGAGAGAGTACACACCTTGCCGCAGCCGACACCACCGTGGAGGTAGAGCCCCCGAGGGGCAAGCGTCTCGAGCATACTGGTCGCCGACTCGTTCGCGTCGTCTCCGCCCGTCAGCCGCTGCCACCAGGACTTTCCCGTCGAAGAAGAAGACGAAGAAGAAGCCTTAACTGTCGACGGACCGCCATACTGCAGCAGCTGGTTGTACAGCACGTCCAGGTGGTGCACTGCGCGCGCCTGGACCGGGTCGTACGTGATGAGCCCGCCGTCCACGCGCCGCTTGTACTCGTCGTGCAGCGCGCTGTTGGCGCCGAGCGTCGACTGGAAGCGCGCGCGCGCCGCCAAAAGCGCCGGGCGCCGCGCGTTGGCCGCCAGCTGCACGTTCATGCGCCGCATTGCGCGCGCGTACTGGCGAGACATTCTCCTTCGTCGGCTTCTTCAAGGCGTGGAGAAAGGGAAAGTGGTCGGCCGCTAAGCAAGCAAATAAGGAGAAAGGGGTTTGTTTCCCTTCCTTCTTAGTTGGTGGCGAATTGCGCGGGTTTGACGTTTGCGTCGAGGCGGATGACGCGGTGAAATGTGTTGATAGAGTTCACGTGCCCCTACCCTACCCTCATTTAGCCAATCAGAGGTCGATTTAGATTATAGAACCGGGGAGATTGTCTAACATAATACAAGATATCTTGCGTTCAGTATGGGTTACGAAGTGTAACCTCTTACGACAATCCCCACAGTGCGAAACAATGGGTGAGACAGCGGCAATTGACACCACATTTTCTCCAATCGTGTATTGTCTCAGATGTATTTACGGGGGAAATACAGTAAATCATTGGCTAAAATGCGGAAACGTAGCGAGAAATCGTCACCTTCCGCCGATCGAGAAACGCTTGGAACGGGTTGAAGGACGCACGGCTAATTATAGCGGCGGTAATATTGGACCCGGCGTCGCGCTTGTTCGTCTTGTCGCTGCTGTTGACGCCGCGTTGGTCGTAGAGTTCTCGTTGTGTGTGTTGTATGTTCACTCGTGCGAAGCGAGCGGCACGTCGCTGCGTCCACTGGCAGCGCCGTGAGTAAGGACAGAGGCGTGAGAGGTGTCTCCTCAGTCGGTGGATGCGCTGTACGCCAAGGAAGCGGCTAGTGAAGGCCCCAAGGACCGACTGCTGCGCTCCTGGCGTGCATGTGCCGATAAGAAACGCGTGCGACGCTTTGCTGGTTGTTCTCCGCGCGGAAGCGACCTTTGACATCCACTTGCGCGCCGTCCATTGAGTTTAAGTCGGAGCCGTCGGCGAGTGATCGATCGATCGCAACGACGACGATGATGATAAAGCAAGCCCTACTGACGTAGGACCGTGATGGGAAGGACGGGATCGTGGACGAGAGAGAGAGAGAGAGAGAGAGAGAGAGAGAGAGAGGGAGCTGCACAACGGGAGAACTACCGAGACGCTTGGCGACCCGAGAGCGCTAAGCTGCGTTCGGCATGCTACATTCTGCGCGTTGGATATTGTGGGGATATAACGATCGGGACCACCGCCAGTCGCTCAATATTATATATTCGGCCGGAGCGCTATTATTCCTTGCGCTTCTTCTGTTTGCCGTCACGTGGCGTACGACTGGGTCGGTGCTGTTCTCGTTGTGAGAACACAACGTCTCGCGCTGTTCATCGCGCCGTTTGCTGGAGATTCCTAACTAGTAAACACACTGGAGGAGCACGAAACGGTGGGCGCGAAGAAAGTGTCAGCGAGTCGTTAGCGTGCCCTCACTCTCAAAAGGAACCATCAGCAAACGCGGTCAACGACGGCGAACGTACCACTTCGTAGCATTCGCACGCACTGGTGTATTGCCGCGAGGTTGCGGGCGGCCTGCGCGCCCTTCTTGTACATGACTATCAGCAGCGTGTCGTTGGACTTCTCGACCGCCGTCACCTGGATGCACGTATTGCGCGAGCTCTGCAGCGTCAGCGAGTTCACGCCGCTCCCGGAAAAGGACACTGCGCATGGAATCAGTCAGGTGGATACAAATTAGCCCACTCGCCATCCCATCACGCGCGTCCAGTGCCAACGTACTCATGTCATAGGACGAGTTCACGAGTGCCTCCAAGTTGGCGAGCACCCCGATCTGGTCCACGTCGACGGTCGCGTGGGTCACCGTGCCGTCTGCCACGAAGATGGCCTTCATGATCCCCCGCTGCTGCTGGACTGCTCCATTTCCATGCAGACACGCGTCAGTCGTGTCATGCGCCAAGTCGTGTCGGTTCCAACGGGGAAAGCAACGCGTACGCTTGCGCAGAATGGGCTTGACCGAATCGCGCACAACCCCGACGATGCGCAGGTGGAAGCGGTGGAAGTCGCGCAGGTTGTGGCCGACGTTGCCGAGCTCCGCGCCGTGCTGCAGGATGAAATCGTCCAGGATCTCGCGCGCGATGAAGGACGTGAAGCTCGCCGGGTCGCTCGTGTCGTGGAACAGCGCGATGAACACCTTCTCCTTGTCGTTCGTGACCACCGTGACCGCCACTATGGATGGTAATCGAACGCGCCATTGGTCAGTACAATTGCGCCCTCGCACTGCTAAATCACAAGACGGAGGACGGTCGAACCTGAATTCATCTCGATGAACGAGACGCGCGCGCCTGTTGCCTTGGTGGAGAACTCGAGCATGGCCGTCACGAGCGACCCGACCAGTCGCGGCTGAGGCCACCGCAAGTCCCAATTAGCACATCAAACGGGGAGAAGCGCAACGCACTGGCGCTACCAAACGATTCTACCGCTTCAACTGGTCAGCGATCCCCACCGCCTGACCACTAGTCCACGGACGGACGAGCATGGAACGTAACGCCTTACCTGCGCCACAGCGTTCGCGTACTCCTTGGAGAAGAGCACAATGCCGCTGGCGGCCATGATGAGCACGTTCCGCAGCATGTCGGCGTCGGTCGAGTCGCCGCCCCTTTTCTCGCTCCCTCCGAGTCGATGGAAGAGCGGGCGCGGCCTCGAACAGCGCGCGGCTAACACTGTAGCGTCCGGTTGATGGGCCTGGCCGAGGCGAAAAAGGCAGCGATCGGAAAGTCGAACAAGCGCTCGGGCTTCGACCGCTTCTTCTTTGATGTTGTTGGTGTGGTGGTTGCCGCGCGCTTTGACTTGCGCTTTGTATGGCGCACGTTGCCGTTTCCGCCCCATTTTGCTGGGCGCAGCACAGAAATTTTGGTGACGCTTTTGGCGAAAAAATTCAGGACCCCTACCCGCGACAGTCGTTGCACGTACCGTGGGACTCAGATATCCGGTACTGTACACTGAAGCGGAAACCACTGGGAATTCGTATGAGGATCAGCGTTAAGTCATACTTTGGACTCAGGCGACGATATCTGATCGCAAATTTCTGAGAATTCAAACCGTTAGAAATTAGCGCGTTCCTATTTCTAACTCGGTTTCTATTGTCATCCTGGCGGACGAGCGCCGATGTCCGTCCGACGCAATTGGCATGGCGAGTCAATCATTTGCGCGATGACGGCACATGGACACGCGGCCCAGGACGCGGCGGCGGCCCAAATGGAGCTGCCGCCGCTGGAAGGAGGAGCCTCCGGCGACGAGGCGTACCCGGAGGTGCCGGACCGGTTCCTGACGGATGAGCAGATCCGGCAGTTCCTCGAGACTGGCGTGCTCGTCGTCCCGAACGTTTTGAACGAGGAGGAGATCGCCGAGGCGCGCGCGGGGCTGCATGGCGAGCTGGCCAAGTATGGCGCAGTAGGTTGGCCGCAATCGCGTTTCTTCCTTGCTGCTAGTAGCAAAAGCACCGCGTAGGTAGCTCGTAGGGCCAATACTGACAGGACGAGCGGCGTTCTCACTTCCTCTAGGACCACAACGATCTCGAGGCGACTGGCCAGAACCTGAAGAAGCTTTCGAACACTGGTGGCGCAGGGAGGATCCTGGATTTGTTCTACCCGTCCTGGCGTCTCAAGGTGGCAGAAAATGCCAAGGTGTTTGCCGCCATGACGGACCTGTGGACGGCGTCGTACGCGTGCAACCACCCGGACTTCCAGCACCCGTTCGGAGAGTTCGACGGCAAGCAGGGGTTCATGTACATCAACCGTGTGTGCTACCGCGTTCCCGACACCATTTCCAAGCTGCACGCTGCCAAGAAGTCGCGGCCGATGCAGCGGTCGCTCACCCCGCACGTGGACTGCTGCCCAACGAGTCTGTTCGACTCGGGCAAGGATACCCCGCGGTGGAGGCCGATCCAGTGCATCACTGCGCTCACAAGCAACACGGAGGCGAACACTGGCGGGTTCGAGGCTGTCCCCGGGTTCCACAAGGAATTCGCAGAGTACTTTGCTCACCAAGAGCACCGCGCACTCGAAGATGCGACACAGGGTCGCCCACAAGTCTGCCTTGGTGACTTTTCGCCGCTGCGGATGCAGGAGGACCGCGATTTAATCAGCCGATACCAACCGATCCATTGCGAGGCTGGCAGCGTGATCTTCTTCGACTGGCGGATCCCACACGCCAACAGCTACAAGCACGTCGGGACGATCCCACGCGAGGTCGTCTACACGGGGTTCCTTCCGAACACGCCCATGAACCGAGCCTACGTGCAGGAGCAGCTTCGCCGCTACAAGTCGCGCCTCCTACCGGCGGACCACTGGCAGAAGAGTCAAGGAGACAAGTGCGTCGACGAACACTTTTCCGCCCACCACTTCTCTGCCCTTGGTTCGCGCCTCATTGGCCTCTACCCGTGGTGAAGGAATCATGCAGCCACATCTCGCAGAGCTGTAGCTCAAACAGTGAACAACTTGACAAGGCAACTACAATTCAATCCAATGATCTTAGATCCAACACTGCATCGAGGTGGTAGTGTTCATGTTGTCGTTGCACGAAAGTGTAGCCATCGTGAAAGGGTTATACTTTTCGGAATGGCTCCAGCCACGTCTTCACTCACATTTTGTATGGTTACCATCCACCCACGTCAGAGGGAACGTCGCGTACCCCGATCCAAAAAAGGTGGAGGAAGGTTACGGTGACGAAAGCGTAACCTTTCCGCCCCCCAGCAAAGAAAATAAGAAAACGAGAAAGGCCAACGCAAGAACTCGAACGCGAAAAAGGGAAACCATTTCTCGACGTCCTTTCTCGATAGTAAAAGCAAGCCAGGCATAACCCAGAAGATCGACCGACCGACCGAAGACCATGCCGGAGACGTCGTCGCCCATGCTGCCGCAGTCGGCGCTGACGCAGGCGGCAGCCGCGGCCGCGGCCGCCATGCCGTACTTCCTGCAGGGCGGGGGTGACCCGGCGGACGCGAGCAACGCCGCGTACCAGATGCAGCTGCCGCTGTCGCCGACGCTCATGCGGAACCTGGGCGACCGGTCGTACGACAAGCGCAAGAGCGCGGCCATGGAGTTGGAGAATCTCATCAAGCAGCTGCAGGAGAACGCCGCCGCGATCGAGTTCCACCAGCAGCACATGAACCCGGGCGGCGGCCTCGCTTCGTCTCCCGGGACGGCGAGCGGGGTTAGCGGTGATAGCACCGACTCCTCGGCGACGCCCGCGTTCACCGTGCCGAACCCGAGTCGCCAGCGCATCCCGGCTATCATTGAGCTGCTGGGCAACGACTTTGCGTGCTCGTCGAACGCGAATCACCGCAAGGGAGGACTCATTGGCCTCGCGGCCACGGCCATCGGGCTCATGCACGACGCGCACATGTACCTGGACAAGCTGCTGCCGCCCGTGCTACACTGCTTTGATGACCCCGAGAGCCGCGTGCGGTACTACGCGTGCGAGTCACTCTACAACATCGCCAAAGTCGCGCGCGGCCATATTCTGCAGTACTTCAACCAGATCTTTGACGGTCTTTGCAAGGTGGGCTTTGTGGACATCATTTTGACATCGGTTCGCGGTTGCTGTGCCAATAGTATCGTGCTGACGCACTGACAACGCTTACATACTGTGAGCAGTTGTTTGCCGATGTGGACGTTGACGTCAAGAACGGCGCGAATTTGCTGGATCGGCTGGTCAAGGACATCGTCACGGAGAGCGAGTACTTCGACGTTGACATGTTTATCCCGTTGCTGCACAAGTACATTCGCATGACGAACCCGTACATCCGTCAGCTATTGGTACGGCAATCGTGCGCTCTGACCTTAACACTTGTTGCTCACATGCTATTCGTCTCGATTTGATTTCTTTGCGCTTAGGTCGGCTGGATCACTGTGCTGGACTCGGTGCCCGACATCGACATGCTCGACTGGCTGCCGGAGTTCCTGGACGGCCTCTTTAACATGCTCAGTGACGGCAACCGCGAGATCCGACAGGCTGCAGACAGCGCACTCGCCGAATTCCTGCGCGAGATCAAGCAGACGGAAGACGTGGACTTCGGTCGGATGGTCGAAATTCTTGTCGGCCAGTGCAACTCAAAGGAGCGATTCAATCGGCTCACAGCCGTGACGTGGGTGCACGAGTTCGTCAACCTCGGCCGAGAGAAGCTAGTGCCGTTCTATGCTGACGTGTTGGCGGCCATCATGCACTGCATCTCGGACGCCGAGCACGAGATCCGCCAAGTCGCCGAGCGCGCGAATGATGACTTGCTGCAGCTTGTCAAGTCGACTGAAGAGGAGTTTGAGCTCATGCCGCTGATGAAGAAGCTGAACTCGGAACTTGGCAGCGATCACGTGCCTACTCGCATGGCGGCGCTGCGCTGGATCTCGATGTTGCTGGAGAAGTACCCGAACCAGCTCTCAGAGCACATTGGCTCGCTCCTGCCGACGCTGTTGCGGACGCTGTCCGACATTTCGGACCAGGTCGTGCTGCTCGACTTGGAAGTGCTCGCGCGCATTTCCCTCAACAAGGTCGAGTTCGAGAAAGTGCTGAACGCGATCCTGATTCTGTTTGCGCAAGACCGTCGGCTTCTGGAGATGCGTGGCAGCATGATCGTGCGGAAGCTGTGTGTGCTGCTGGACTCCAAGAGCATCTACTTGATTTTCGCCAAGGTGTTGGGGGCGGATGCCACGGCGATCGAGAGTCAAACGGATGCCGAGTTCGCGTCCGTTATGGTGCAGACGCTCAACCTGATCCTGTTGACTGCGAACGAGCTTGAGAACTTGCGCGAAATTCTTCGGCGCAGCTTCCAGCGCAACACAACCGAGGAAGACGTGGAGGTCTTTACGGTACGTTCGTGCGTTTGACGAAGATTGTTGTTCTCGTTGTTGGTGAGAGCTCCGAGGTGATGAACGCATCGGGTTTGACGTGTATGTGATGCTAGGTGCTGTTCCGCTCCTGGTGCCACAACCCCATTGCCGCGTTCAGCTTGTGCCTACTGGCGCAGTCCTACTCGCTGTCATCGGCGCTCGTCACCAAATTATATCCTTACTCACTGTCACTCATGATGCATGTCCGCTGCATATCCCTGCATATTTGCACTGATCACCTTTGTGGCGAAGGTTTGCCTTACATCGTCGAGCCCTTGCTTCGTGTTCTGGCGTGGATGAAATACTGCAGACATTGACGCGTCCGTGGGCTTCCTGATGCAGATCGACAAACTGGTGCAACTGCTCGAGTCGCCGATCTTCATCCACATGCGGCTGCAGCTGCTTGAGATCCAGGAAGATTACCACACGGACCTCGTCAAGAGCTTGTACGGCCTGCTGATGCTGCTCCCGCAGAGCGCGGCGTTCCGGATCTTGCGCGATCGGCTCGCTAGTGTGACCAACATGGCGACGGCGATTGGGCGGATAGATCTCGGCGGATCGTTCCCACGAAAGTCCAGCGTCAGTAGCGTCGACCCGACCCTCCCGCGAGTCGACACGGACGCGCTTCTCGCCCACTTCGAGGCTGTGCAGGCAAAGCACACCGAGATCCGGAAGAAAGGTGCGGTTAAGGGAGAGGCACGCTGTTTATCGTTCTGATCGGCCAGCGTTCTCTTTGCTCACAAGTGTTGACGTCGCCAGGAATGTACGAGAAGACGCTGATGAAGGACCACGCCGTCCACTGAGCCTCATGACGTCGCGAGATTGGCATGAAGCTGGTGCCCCCGTCGTAAGCGAAACTTTCTTCCCGCTTTTACTTTTGGATGCCGTACACGTGTTGTGTGTAGTTGCCGTTGGTATTGTTGGTGTCTTGTCGCCAGACTCATAACAGAAGCGCCCAGCTTCTCATCCAGACGGCCTATATTCCCGATCACTAGGTGAGGTCAATTACTTCTTTCCCATGCCGCCGAGAACTCCGACTGGTTCGCCAGAGACACAGCCGACCGGACGAGTTGCCGCCTGCGATCGCGTCCACGTGCGGGTGGAAGACGTTGATCGAGTGCACCGAGTTGAACAAGTCGCTCGTGAGTTCCTGCAGCGGGTTCTTGTGCGTGGCGCGGAAGATCTGCACCCTCCGCGGTTGCATCATGCAGCCGATGACGAACTGGTCCGGCCGCTTGGGGTCCCAGCTCGCGTGCAGCTTGGTGAGCCATCGACCGGTAATGTTGTTGTGCGGGATCTTGATCGACGGCTCGACTTCGTGCGGGTCCTCGTGCTTGTCGTCAAGCGTGCTGAAGATGTTGACGTAGTTGTCCTGCCCGACCGTCACGAGGTGCTCGCCCGTGGGCGAGAAGTACGCACAGTTGACGCTGCGGTAGTGCGGCAAGGTCAAGAGCGGCGTGTTCCCCTGCGCGCGCAGCTTTCGCGCGTCCCATAGGCACACCGTGCGATCGAGCGAAGCCGTCGCGATCGAGCTGGGCACGTCACAAGCGAGTATCAGTCGTCCGTCCGGCGCGTTCAGGTTCGAGTCAAGTGCTCAGCGTGAGCGTGTACGTACAATGGCCGCGTCGGGTGGCAGTGCACCGTGTTGATCTTCTTCTCGTGCAGGTTGAAGAACGCGGCAGCCGGCTTCTTGGGCGTCTCGCGGCGATCCAGGCGGCAGACTGCGCCGTCGTCGCAGCTCGCGTAGTACACGCCGACGTGGTCCCCACCCCCGAGCGCCAAGGACGTCACGCCGGTCGAGTCGCTCGACGCGAACAGCTCGGAGAACGCGCCCCCGCGCAGGTCGAACTCGCGCACGCAGCCGTCGAAACTCGCCGACACCAGCTTGGTCGGGTCCTGCGGCGAGAAGTGCAGCTGCGTGATGGGGTTCGTGTGCGGCCGGTACACGACCACGTCCGGTTCCTGTGAGTCGTCACCAAGCGACGCACTAGACGGTGGCGCCGACCAGAGCGCGAGGTTCCCGAGTTTGTCACCCGCCGCGATGACCATGCGGTCGGCGCGCGGGTGCAGCGCCATCGAGTAGACGCGATCGGGCAGCGCCTTGACGATGTCGCGCTCGTTCAGCTCGTACGGCACCACGGCCGTTGCGCCGGTCGTGTCCACCTTCAGGTCCTCTTCGCGCTCTTCGGCCTCGTCCTCCTCCTCCACGATCCCCTCGAGGAACTTTTTGCCGTGCTCCTCGGATGTGTTGACCGCCGTCGCCACGAAGTGTCCCCGCAGCACGTCCGGCAGCTCCCGCACCGGCCGGATCCTCTCGCCCTTGTCATCAGTCTGCCAGATCTGCAGCAGCTCCGCGCCCTTGCCCTCCAGCCGCCGGGACTTGCGCCGCGGCGCCGGCGGGTCCTCCAGCAGCTTCGCGCGCTTGGCCTTCACCATCTCCGCGTGCTCTCGCGTCTGGCGCTTACTCGCCCCCACCGCCGTGCGCGCCGCCATCTTGGCCTGGACACTCGGAAGCCATGCGATCAGAGGTGAGTTCACGTGTGTCTGGTACTGTACGGAAGAACCGCGCGGCATACCGTGGAGACGCCCATGGACTGCATGAACTCGAGGTTGCGCTGGATGTTGGCCAGCCGCTTGCGCTCGTACTCGGCCACCGCGTCCGCCTCATCGTCGCCCTCCTCCTCCTGTTCCTCCTCCAGTTCCTCTTCTTCCTCCGACTCCTCGTACTCGCTCCCGCTGTCCACGACCACCTCTTCCTGCGTCTTCTTCTTCGCCGCGCGCGTCGGCGTCGACCGAGTCGCCCCGCGCGCCAAACGCGCCGCCGCCAGCGCGCTGCGCGTCTGAGACCGCGTCCGTCCCATAATTTCCCGCTTTTTCGCGCTATGTGGCGCGGTGTTGGGTGGTTGGCGCCACCAGAAAATAGTCTATTTGATAGGATTCTGTCATCCCACTTGGGAAATGTAAACCTGGACGGCACACTTCCAAACAGCAACTATTCTGTATCGTAGGTTTCGTCGGCATTAGATGGCCACATTTGAACGTCATTGCAAGATGGCGCTCGTGATGATGCGAGTGGACCGCGCTCTGAGAGCCGCGGCGCGCGCTACAGCAACAACCGGGCGCTGCCGCAGCGCACAGCCTGCTCCTTCGCTCTCTGCTCTGCTGTCGTCCAACTCCCGTCCTCCCGCGCCTCCTGCAGCCTCCGCAATCCACGAGAACGTCGACGGCGACATGGCCCCGGGAACGAGCGAGGACCTGCGCACTGACGCGGCGCGTCCGGCGATTAACGTCCAGCTGCCGACGTCAGCGCTGCTGCTGCCGTCCGCCAACCCCAACTGGCAGGTCGTGCGCCCCGAGCATTTCCGCGTACGTTTTGTCCACCGCATCCGTCGCCTTCTTTCCCGCAACACTAACGACCTTTTGCTCAGCACATCGCAGCGCCGGCGGACTGGGACGAGCGGCTCTCGGAGCTGCAGGCGCGCATCGGCGTGCAATTCAGGGACGTGACACACCTCAAGTGCGCGCTGACGCACTCGGGCGCGTTCCAGCTGAACGCACTGCCCGCGGGCGTGCCGGCGCACCGCCTGGCGAACCGCAGCCTAGAGTTCCTGGGCGACTCGATCCTGGGGCTCGCCGCGGCCTCGCACGTCTTCCAGGGCCAGCCGACGGACCAGGAGGGCCAGCTGACCATCTCCAAGTCGGCGCTCGTCAACAACCAGGTGCTCTCGCGCATCTGCGAGCGCCACCTCAGGATGCACGAGCTGATCCTCGTGGCGCAGGACTACAGCCTACAGCGCCGCAGTCTCTCGCCCAAGTACGTGCGCGGGCGCGACACGATCCAGGCGGGTGCCGTCGAGTCGCTCATCGCCGCCGTCTACCTCGACCAGGGGCTGGAGACGGCGCTGGGCTTTGTCAACGCGCACGTGCTGCCCCACGCGGTGGCGCTCGCCAGGGAGAAGCCCGTCTGGGAGCCCATGGCCGCGCTGCAGAACCTCCTGCAGGTGCACTTCGGCAGCCACCCCACCTACAAGTGCGTACATCGTACTGTGCAAGCCACGAATGGACGCTGGTATGGTTCTAACGGCGTCGTGTGCACGCAGACACCTGCCCAAGCCGATCGCGAGCGACACGTTCCAGGTCGCGCTCGTCGTCAAGGGCGAGGTGTGATACAAAGGTGTCTACTGCTCCTCCTCCGCTCGTCTAACTTGCTGTTGTATGCACGTGGAAACAGATCATTCTGACGGCCGCCGGCGCGTCCTACAAGGCCGCGCGCGCGGCAGCGGCTGAGGCCGGGTACACGCACTACGCGCCGCTCCTGTCCGCTTCCGACGCGTAGTGCATCAATCATCTCAAATACCAAAAGCGTTTGGGGTATATGGAGAAAGATAATGGGTTCAGATTGTGATCGTCCGGCGCTTAGAACTCGGCCTCGTCGCTCGACTCGCCGTCGTCGTCGCCGCCGTCGTCGTTGGCCTTGGCGTCGCCGCCCTTGCCGCCCGTCAGCTCCTCCGTAGACACGGCCATGGCGGCGGCGGCGGCGCGTCGCCGCGCGCGCGGGATGATGTTGGACGTGTCCAGCCCGACCAGGTCGTCGTCGTTGATCTTGACCTCGGGCTCCGACCCGTCGCTGTCGCTGCCGTCGTCCTCCGACGTCTTGCGCTTCTTCTGCTTGGGCGCGTCGTCCTCGTCATCGTCCTCGTCGTCGTCCTCGTCGTCGTCCTCGTCGTCGTCTTCGTCGTCATCGCCGTTCTCGTCGGCGTCCTCGTCCTCCTCGTCATCGTCGTCATCTTCCTCCTCCTCCTCCTCCTCCTCCTCCTTCTTGGCCTTGGCCTTGCTCTCCACGACCTTGCCCTTGCCGTTCGCCGCGGGCTTCTCCTCTTCCTCCGCCTTGCGCTTCAGCGTCTTGCTCTCCACCCTGTAACGTCCCCACATACAACGCGTTGGTTACCTGCGCATCCATCCCTTACACCGCCAACAGACTCCGCACTTACGGCTTGCTCGCCGCCTTGTCCTGGCCGCCCATCGCTGTCTTCTCGTGTCGTAAGCACGCGCTGGGGACTCCTGCGTCTCCTCTTTCGGGTGAACTGGCGCTCGCGCTGTGGTTCTCGTCGCTCGCGTCGCGGCCGTTGGCGGAATGAGCGCGGGCAACTCGCGGCGGCAGCGGCGCCTTGGCGCCTTCCCGCCGTCACTGGCGCGGGGGCGGTTTTTATGAGTTTTCGAGGACGGCTGGGACGGGGCGTCGCCTCTATGGATAACGCCACGCAAGGGGCAGTTCACTTGAAGTTTGTATGAAAACCTCTCAAACTTGATCCGGTTGAAACCGAGTGCGGTGACGGATACCCGTTCAGGTATATTTTCGAACCGCCTCTGCGCCGTTTCAATCTTGAAAGAGTTCAGAATCTACTTAAACCAACATTCTACGGTACTAGACAAACAGAAACCGGTAATACCAATAAACAACCGGTATTGTCTGAGTATTGATGCAACCAAGCGAGATGGCGAGGAGGCCATCAAGATGGCCAAGCGGTCTTGCGGACTGGCGCGGGCGCTAATGCCCCGCGTTCCTGCCGCCCTCGCCGCACCAAGTGCGTATTTAGGATGCGGCGCGCGTCGTCATGGCGGTGCCGCGATTGGACGGACGCCTTGGCCTCTGCGACGAGCGTTCTGCGAGTCGAGTCACGGCAAGGGCCTCGCGTTCGAGGCGCAAGTCGTCGCGCTCATGCGGTCGCTGCGGTGCGAGCTGCAGCCCACGCAAATGTCCAGAGACGGAGGGATCGACCACCATGTCCGCGCTCCTGTCTTACAGTGAGTACGAGGACCAGGCGCCGCAAGCGCTAATCCTTGTCCGTACGATGACTGTTGCAGGGCGTTTGGACGTTCCCTGATCGCGAGGTGGAGGTCGTGACCCAGTGCAAGAACGAGAGGAAACCGGTCGGCGTGCAGCACGTGCGCGAGTTCCACGGCGTGCTAAGCTTCTTCCCGCCCGGCACGCTGGGCGTCTTCGCGTCTAGCTCTGGCTACAGCATCTACGCGCAGCGGTGCGTCCCCACGGCTCCATCAGTGCACTGAAATATCGTGTGCTAACCTGTTGCTGTGACTCTATTGCGGAGACAGGTACTTCCTCCGCATGACGCAGCCCGCGGTGCTCTGTTCCGTGGACACCGCTGCCAGCCGCATCTCGTCGTTCCTGCTCAACGCCAGCGCGCAGACGCTGCTGCCCAAACTCACGGTGGCCTCGCAGTTCGTCGACCACGAGCACGCGCTCGTGCTCACCTACGGGCGCCACATCCTCGGCGACTCGTGAGCGCGGAGTGCAGGGCCTGGGAGCTTCATGCAGAGCTCTAGGCAGCAAACTCCGCGCCGTCGTGCGCCGCCAAGGCTGTCGCATAGACCAGTCCTCTGTCGCGACGGTGGTCCGACCCGACAACGCCTCGATGACCAGGTCTCCTGTCGAATACGGACATGTAATTGGTCAAAAACGCAATGTTGACCACCGCTTCCGGCATTCTGATTGGTCGAAAATACCTTATTTGTGTAGTAGAGCGTTTTGTTTCCCTGCTGGCTCGCGTCACACGTCAACGCGTCCTCCAAGAGGTCAATCGGTCGGTCCGTTTCCTGAGGGCGGAGACCTTAAAGCGCGCGACGCCCTCGCCCTCGTCCCCCTCCCCCTCCCCCCTCGTGATTGGCGGCGGCATGTCGTCCGTGAGCCTCGACAGCCTGCAGTCCATGGCGCTCCTGGTGCGCAACAGCTACATGGGCCACGTGCTGCTGCTGCTGCTCGTCGTGTCCTTCCTCAAGTTTGTCCTCGCGGCCTGGAGGTGCGCCGCCGCCCACCAGCAAGCCTACATGGAGGGTCGAGAGGTATCTAACCGACTGTGTGTTGTGTGCGGACGCGCAGATCGAATCTGGCGCCGTACGAGACGCAGACGTGCCCGCCCATCAACCCGAACACGCACTACCGCTATGGCGTGGCGCAGATCCAGGGCCGCCGGCCGTACATGGAGGACCGGCACGCGGTCGTCGCGGACCTGAACGGTATACCACCTAGATGCTTTCCATGAGTACCGTGACGAGAGCCGTGCTTGCGTACTCACGGATGATTCTGCGTTGGTGTATCCCCGCAGGCGACTCAACGCAGACGTTCTACGGCATCTTTGACGGCCACGGCGGCGACGGCGCGTCCACGTGCGTCAATGGCATCGTCACGGCGCGGATCCTTGTGTGAGGAGTCAGCGACTGACTCGTTCGCGTGTACTTGTGCGCAGGTATTGCGCGCAAGCCATGTGCCAGAACGTGATCCGGGACCCGCTGATCGCCAAGGACCCGGGCACCGCGCTCAAGAACGGCTACCTCCGCACGGACGAAGAGGTGATGGTCCATCTTTACGGTACTCACTGGTTGTCATGCATCAATATTCACGATACGCAATCGTTTGCATCCCACCTCACAGTACCTCAAGATCGCGAACCGCAGGAACGCCGAGGACGGCACGACGGCCGTCACGGTGCTGGTGCGCGGTGACAACATCTACGTGGCGCACGCGGGCGACTCGCGCGCGATCTTGGTGCACTCGGAGGGCAAGGTGACGGCGCTGACGGCGGACCACAAGCCGAACCGCCCGGACGAGCGCAAGCGCATCCGCGACCTGGGCGGGTCGGTAGTGTTCTGGGGCGTCTGGCGCGTCGAGGGCATCCTGGCTGTGTCGCGCGCCATCGGCGACCGCATGCTCAAGCCCTTCGTGGTGGCGGAGCCCGAGATCAAGGAGGTCACGCGCTCGAGCGACGACCACTTCATTGTCGTCGCGAGCGACGGGCTCTGGGACACGATCACGAACGAGGACGCCGCGCAGATGGCCATGCGCTTCGACGACCCGCAGGCCGCCGCCGTGCACCTGATGGAGGAGTCCTACGCGCGCGGCAGCCTGGACAACATTTGCGTCATGGTCATCGACCTGAGAGCGTACGTCGCGTCGACGTGACTCTATATGCTTGAGGGGCGTGCCCTAACTCTGGTGTTGTTGTTGCTGCTGCTGCCTCAGAACGTCCGACGTGTGTACTGGCAAAGAGGAATAGCGTGCGCATGTCCAGCCAAGCCCGCGCCCCCCGCATGAGAAGCTCAGGAACAGATACTACGGTGCCAAAGAGGCGATGCCGCGCTCGGCGCCTTGTGGTCCGAGCAGCGTGAGCATTGCTTCCCGGAAAATATATTAAAAAAAAGCGCCCACTCGACCAATGTAAGAGTACGTGTTGATGCTCAGATACGATGTTCATTATCAAGTGGAAGCAGGTCTTTGATGCGAGCGGAGACTACTTGAAGGACGTCTGCGTCGGCTTGCATAGCTCCTTGCGGAACTGCTGGCGCACGACCGGGTCCATCATGGCCGACGTCTCCGTCACGTAGCGCGCCTTGACCATCTCGCTGTTGCTCTCGCGGGTCCACCGCTCGCGGTGCTTGTCCAACTCGTCCTCAGGCATGCGACGTCCCTTGAGTTCTCTCGGCGCCGCGAACTCGGTCGGCTTCACATTTCAGACGGTGAACAGTCAAGTTAGAAGACGCTAGTGGTGGCCAGCCGTACAACAAACACCTCGTGGCTTGCCTTGCTCGAGTTGCAGTAGGCGGACTGCGAGACGGAGATCCAGGTGTCGGCGCCGCGCGTCTTGTCCGGCCCGACGACCTCATTGTAGTCGTACTTTGGGTCGTCCGGCCGCTTGAGGCCCGCGCCAAACGGCTTGGTCGAGCAGCCGACGCCCTCGAGCATCTGCAGCTGCGTGTTGGTCGCGTACGTCTCGCCGCCATCTCGCGCGCCGCTCAACGCGCCGGGCCGGTACGCCTCCTCCACGAAGTTGCCCACGAGCGTCTTGCAGTCGTACGAGCGCTTGCCGCCGCGCAGAATGTTGGACCCGCCCGCGCCCAGCATTGTCCCAATACAAAGGCG
Source organism: Phytopythium boreale (assembly GCA_023338115.1). Classification (NCBI taxonomy): domain Eukaryota; phylum Oomycota; class Peronosporomycetes; order Pythiales; family Pythiaceae; genus Phytopythium; species Phytopythium boreale. Next base: position 27,716 of record JAADYG010000267.1, read on the forward strand.
AAACCAGGAACAAGTAGTGCTTGCTTCTGAGGAAGAAACGCGATCTACATGGAGCAAAGGCGGCGGTGAGAGAGCGTCAGGAAGCGCAGAGGTGTGGCGTTGGCGCGCTAATTTTGGCGCCACATCGTGAAGCCATTTCCGGGTTCAACGTCACTACAACGGGGAACACTGTGCTTAGTGACATGTGCCGTTGAGATGGATGAGAACGAGCAGCCGCCAGATCGCCGGATGGCACAAGCCGAAGTTGCCGCGCGGCCGGTGACTGCAGCACGCCGTGCGAGACCGAGCGAGGGACAGTAGCGGCGTCAACATGGAGGGCGAGTGCGTGCTACCAGCGCCCTGTCTTAGCGGTGCGTGCATCGCGTTCATCCGCTTGGAATCGCCCTAGTCGTTCTGTAGTTGTTGATGAGTCCATCCGTACCCAGCAGAGCATGATGCGGTTGCGATGCTGAGCCTGCTCCTGCCGCGCTCGCTGCCGATGCAAGCGCTGCTCGCGCTGGTCTTGGTGCTGGCGCTCGTACTAGAGATGGCGGGCGCCGTGGCGGTGTACAAGACGATCAAGAAGTGGAGGCGACAGACCAACCGCGCCCGGCGGGAGGCGCGACGACTCGCGAGCAAGCCGCCCGATACGACGCCGACGAGTAGTGGCAACCTGATTGTGGACAAGCGCCTCCGCTCCGAGTTCTTCATGACGCCCGACAAGAACGCCGACTGGCAGATCGTGCGCCCCGAGGACTTCTCGGTACGCGCGTCATGTCGCCATGCACTGCTCCACTCACGCGGCTCTAACACTATTATGCTCCCTACGCCAGTACGTCCCGATCCCCGAGGGCTGGGACGACGACCTGCGGGTTCTCCAGCGCCGGATCGGCGTGCGGTTCAAGGACGTGCGACATCTCAAGTGCGCGCTGGTGCACCACGGCGTGCTCTCGGGCGTGCACCTGCCGGGCCACATCCCGGTGCACCGCCTGTCGAACCGCAGCATGGAGTTCCTGGGCGACTCGGTGCTGGCCATGACCGTCGCGTCGTACATCTTCCAGGCCCAGCCCATGCACCGGGAGGGCAAGATGACGCGCACTAAGGACATGCTGGTGAACAACCAGACGCTGTCGAGGGTCTGTGTCGAAGACCTCGACATGGACGAGCTCGTTATCGTCGACCCGAAGCTGAGCGCCAGGCAGAAGGGCAACACGAACCCCATGTACCTTAAAGGCAGGGTCACGATCGAATCCGGCGCCATCGAGTCGCTCATCGCCGCAATCTACCTGGACCAGGTCGGTACTGTGCCCTGACAAGGCGGTGAGGTGACCCGCTAACTTGTGGTAGGTGGTACGCCGGTGAACAGGGTTTGGAGTGCGCCCTGACCTTTGTCAACCGGCATGTGCTGCCCCACGCGATACGCTATGCCGCGCGCGAGGTAATCTGGGACCCAGCCCTGGAGCTACAGAAGCTGCTGCAGGCCCACCGTATGGGGCATCCCATCTACGAGTACTGCTGTCCTTCTCAATGTGTTGATCTGCTGTCGTTGTCTGTAGCTCACGCCTCCGATCTCCTGCGTGCTTCTTGGCGACGCGCAGGAACATCCCGACGTTGACGCAGACAGGCAAAGAAGACCGAGACGTGGACTTGATCGTGCAGGGAGAGGTACGAGGCTTCTCACATCTTGTTGACTCATAGTGTCGCTCTAAAGGTCGTGTGCTTGGTTACTGTAGCGCATCCTAACCGCGACGGGCACATCGTACAAGACGGCGCGCCGCCAGGCCGCCGAGGCCGGCTACCAGCACTACCTGAAACTGCTCGGGCCGCTCCCGCCCTCGTGATGCTGCTCTCGTGCTTGTACGCGCGTTTGGAGCGCGTAGAACGTGGAGTTTCCCTGTCGTCGTTGTCAGTTGTGCGTGTCGTTTGCCAAGTTGAAGTGGTCCATTGTGTCACTCAATCGAGGAAATTTCGATAGTGACTCTCTTTCTTTGTCACAAGTCACTAAAGTATGGTTTCCCTTGATACAGTGACCACCTTCGTTCTCCCGAGCGGCATCCCCCTCGTTTTCGCAACTCAAACCCACAACCGTCGACACCAAGGCGAGACCCCTTCAAGACCACCGCCACGATGCTGCTCAACGTGAGTCTCCCGCAGCTGCTCTTCCTGCCGCCGCTGCTGCTGCTCGTCTCGGGGCTCGCGCTCTTCAACTTCCAGACGCTCTTCCGCTTCCTCTCCACCAGTGCGCTCGTCTCCCTCGTCCCTCGCTACTTATGAGGCCGCCACGTTCCTCACGCCGTGATCGCTCTCTCTCTCTCTCCCCACGTATATTGACTGTGACTGACAGACCTCAAGGGCTACATGACGATCCCGGCCGTGCAGCAGCTCCGGCCGTACGTGGACAACCTGCGGTTCGCGCTGGAGCAGGTGCTGGGGAAGGCGGCGGCCTTCAAGTTCAACGTGTCGCACGTGCTCATGATGGCCGTGGTGATCATGCTGCTCGCCGTCTACAACGCGCTGCAGAAGAACAACGAGCTGCAGCAGCAGCAGGTGCAGTTGCTGCTCGCGCGCCAGAAGTCCAAGCGCGCCTGAGCCCGAGCCGGGACCCTCGGCGTCCACGCAGAGCAGTCGTCTACAAGAGGGTAATACACGTGTACGTTCATGGAATGCTCGTGTGCTGCTCATCGGGTTCTTCTGTCCCTGTCCAGGCGCCGTCCGCTTACATTATGCCAACGGCGTGGTTGGGGGAACAGCATCAAAGGAGAAGGCAAAATATCTACCACCTGCGCTCGCTACGACCGCGGCCGCGCTATACCAGCGTCCGCCGTGCCGACCTACGCGTACAGGCTCTCAATGACGTCGGCGTACTTGTCGTGCACGACCTTGCGCTTGAGCTTGAGTGTGGGCGTGAGCTCGTCGCCGCCGATCGAGAAGTCCGTGTCGAGAATGTGGTACTTGCCAATGTTCTGCGCGCGCGAGGTGGCGCGCGCGTTGGCGCGCTTGAGGCCCGCGTCCAGGTACTCCTTGACCTTGGGGTCGGCCTTGGCCTCGGCGACCGTCGTGGCCGCGCTGCCGACCTCCTTGAGCACCGTCAGCGCCTTGCCGTCCAGCTTGTCCGTCGGGTGGCCCTCGCCGTCGACCGTCACGCGCAGCGTGAAGAGCGCCGAGAGGAACTTGCGCCGGTCGCCGACGACCATCACGTTCGACACGAGCGGGATCTCCTCCTTGATCGTGTCCTCGATGATGATGGGCGGCACGTTCTCGCCGCCGGCCGTGATAATGAGCTCTTTGATGCGGCCCGTGATCGACATGAAGCCGTCCTCGTCGATCTTGCCGCAGTCGCCAGAGTGCAGCCAGCCGTCCTCGTCGATCGTGTCCTTGGTCTGCTGCTCGCCCTTGAGGTAGCCCATCATGATGTTGCGGCCGCTGAAGATCATCTCGTCCGTGCCGGGCACCACCTTGGTGTTGGACCCGTCGATCGTGCGCCCGCACGTCGCAATCTTCCAGCTGCCGCGCATGCTGCACGTCTGCGGGCCCGTCGCCTCCGACTGGCCGAAGAACTCGTACACGGGCAGGTCCAGCGTGCCGAAGTACTCGACGACCTCGCGGCTGATGGGCGCGGCGCCGCTGAACTGCGCAATGCACTGGTCCAGGCCGAGCGCCTCCTTGACGCGCATGAGCACGACGGCGTTGGCGACGCCGAAGCCGCACGGCACGCCGCCTGACTTGCCGTACTGCGCCATCTCCGACTTCTGCTTGCCCTTGTCCTTGGCCCAGTCGGCGATGCGGCGCTTGATGCCCGTCGTCTGCGCGCCGATCTCCCACATCTTCTCGGCAATCTTCTCCCAGACGCGCGGCACGCCAAAGAAGAAGGTGGGGCGCACCTCCTTGAGCGTGTGGCCCAGCGAGCCCTTGAGCGCGTCCGGCTGCGCGTAGTAGAGCTGCAGGCCGCCGCAAATGGGCAGCCAAATGTCGATCAGCTGCGCGGCAATATGCGACATGGGCAGGTAGCTCACCAGACGGTCCGTGTTGTTCATCTCGTGGCTGTAGCTGCGCTTGATCATGTCCATGACGCTCTCGATCGTCCAGATCACATTGTCGTGTGAGATCATGACGGCCTTGGGGTCGCCCGTCGTGCCCGACGTGTAAATGAGCGTGCAGCACTGGCCGGGGCGCTGCGCATCCATGACCTGCTGCAGCGCCTCGTCCGTCACGTCCGCGCCGAGCTTCATAAAGTCGCCAAACGCGTACACGGGCACGGTCGACTGGATGCCCTCGGGCACCTCGTCGTTCCACATGACGAGCGCCTTGAGCTTGGGCAGGTTCTTCTCAATGGCCAGGAACTTCTCCAGCTGCTTGACGCCGTCGCACACCACCACGACCGAGTCCGAGTGCTTGACAATGTACTCGCACGCCGGCGGCGAGTTGGTCGTGTAGATGCCGGCCGCCACGCCGCCCGCAAAGATGGCGCCCACGTCCGCCACCGTCCACTCGACCGAGTTGAAGCCGATGATGCTCACGCCCTGGTACCGCTCCAGGCCAATGTGCAGCAGCGACTTGGCGAACGCGCGGCACTTGTCGTAGTACTGCTGGAACGACAGCGTCTCCCTGCAAAAAGTGGCGGCGGCAGCATCCGTATTAGCTTCCAGTACACACCACGTATGGCGCGGTAGATATGAATGATATCTACGCACCACTGGCCGTTCACCTTGCGGTGCAGCGCGTTGGCCGAGCCGTAGCGCTCCAGGATCTTGTGGAAGGCCTGCATGGTGGTCACGGGCGGCCGCGCCGCTACCCCCGTCTCCTCCACGCGGATCTTCACCTCCTCGTCGATCTTCCACGTCTGCATCCGTCCATCAATCAGATCAGCACCGAGAGTTAGCGACCAGCAACATCATGAGTTACGCTCGATCAAAGGGTAGAGCGGGGGGAAGGCGCACCGTGTAGGACGTCATGGTGGTAGGGTGTTCTTTCTGGTGTAGGGGGCGGAGGGAGAGAGGCTGTTGTGTCCTTGAGCTCGCGAATTCCGCACTGCCGGCCACTGACGAGGCGCCGCCCTTGCAGCGAAGCGAGCCTTTTACACAGACACTGGGGGGGAGGACGCCCTCCCCTTCGCACCCTCTAAGAATTAATATTGAGGAGGGAGAAAAGGGGAAGGGGATGAATTTACAGCCAATCGGAAGCGGTGATTTGGACTGATCCACTGAAAAAAGAAGGAACGAAGGGGTTACTACGAGTAGGCGACAGGACGAGAGAAAGAAAGGGCGGAACGGCAGTTGGATGGGGGGCGAAAGCTCTGGCGTAAAGTATACTGAAGGGGGCTTTTCAAATTGCAAATTCTTATAGGTCTCTATATTTTTTGTGAAGGGACCACAGCCAAGTTCATCAGCATGGCGTCGACTTTTCTGACCCCACTTTTAGTCAGTTTCTGTAAAACGCCTTCAGTGCATAAAGTTCCCCTTCCCAAATTCGACACCACTCTAAACCAATATCCTATTAAGATATATATTGTGTACTGAGGCTCCATACAAATTGCTATACAAAACGATTTCTAAGTAATTGATTTGTACTACTGTGTCGAATTTGGGAAGGGAGACTGTACTTACACCGGTTTGCGCACACGAGCACACTTTTCTCGAAAATGTCGCGATGGACACTGTATTATCAAAACCTTCTTTTTAGCATGGTTCGATCGTGTTCAGCGCACCCACGCCTCAGCAAGGCGTCAGGAATAATTCGCATCAAATTTTAGTGACTTTACTGATCGTTTGGGCTCGCGCCTTCAAGAGCGCTGAACCCACTCATTTCGGAACATGCACACGTTAGCACACGCAACAGTACCGTGACTATCGAAATTGGCGTGTAATTATTTTTGAATGCGTTTTGCCACCCCTAAAAAATTGGTGTCTCGAACCGAAAGGTTGTTCATGGTTTGTCATGATCTGCACTGGAACGAGAGGGAACGCGGTCCAAAGAGTGGGAGTGTGCGCTCGCGCGATCAAGACCGAGCGTCGTGACCCCTGATCCGGGAGAAGGTGTTGAGTCGACTGCTTTTTGGAACGCTCCGCCTGATCCCTCAGAGCTGTTAAAAACGATGCTCGTCTTGAGGTACAGTACCGCTGGGATACCGTACAAACTGGCATCGGCTTTTACTGCATGGTAAAGTCTGCCGCGCGGCACGTTTCTTTTCGCTGTTCTGTACCTCAAAAAATCGAAAGGGAACACGCATTGCCCAAAATAGAGCCAATAATTCTGTCAAAATGCTGTAAGTCATAGAATGGAGTAGACAAATATTGGTCGTAAATGACGTTTAGGGAAATGTATCAGCCGAGTGGCGCGTCATCATCCACGTAAACTCGCCAGAAGGAGATGGATGCGTCCGACAGAAACAATCGAAACCTTTTAAATGGATAAATTGTTTAATAAAATATGTCTTTCTGTCGCTTGTTTCTTGAAAATGAAATGATTGACCCCCAATAGACTGTAATAACTAATAAATGGTCCAATTTTTATGTGAGTTTTGGTGAGTAATCGGTGGGATTTATGAAAAGTAATCCCCCTGCAATATCCAATGCGACATCTTGAAGTTCCACGCGCACACCTGCCAATTGAACCCCCGAATTAATCTAATTCCACCTTTTTATCCCAAATCAGCGATCCTTGCGGTTACGTCGCATGTCACTGTAGCTCCTCACCTCAATTGCGCACACCCCCGCCACCATTCGACCGACCGACCGACCGACCGATCGCCATGCTCACGCCCCGCTCTGCATGGCCGACGCTCGAGGGCGCCGGCGGCTGGTCGGCGGGTTTCCGCCCCCTGGCGGCGGTGGCGGCCGCGCTCTGGCCCTGCGCGCTCTACTTCCTCTGCTCGCTGGCCATGAACATCCTCACCAAGGCGCTGCTCACGACCTACGCCTGGCGCGCCGTCTACGCGCTCGGCGCCGTCCAGAACGGCTTCATCCTCGCGTCGCTCGCGCTCTACTCGGCGCTCCGGCGGCTGGTGCAGGCCGAGAGAAGAGCACGCGGGAAGGAGGAGGAGGAGGGGGAGCGCACAAAGCCGCCGCCACACGCGCGGCAACGTACCACCGCCGCGCTTCAAGTTGCCGCTTCGATCGAACGTTCCTCCTCCTCTTCAATGACGACGTCGCCGAAGCGAGATGGGGAGCTGCTGCTGGGGAGGCTGCTTGGACAGGCCCGCGTCGTGGTCCCGCTCGTGGCGCTGCACCTGGCCAACGTGCTGCTCGGGTTCGCCGGCCTGCGCGCCGTCAACCTGCCCATGTGCGTCGCGTTCGCTTCACTATGTCAAGCGCGGCGTCTACTAGTAGACGGAGAAGAGAGGACTAATCTGGCGATGACAGGTACCTGGTGCTGCGGCGGCTCACGACGCTCAAGATCATGCTCATCGAGTGGCTCGTGCTGCACAAGGTGAGCGCCAGCGAGAGCTCTTTCTCTATCTATATATCTCGCTAACACAACCACACCCTTCGACTATCGCAGACCATCGCGAACCCGGTCAAGATGGCGCTGCTCGGTACGTTCCCCATCCCAGGCGCTATGAACCCACCGATGAATCCACTTGCGCTGATCCCGTTTTGCTACTGTACCGTGTCGCAACCGTAGTGAGCGCGCTGGGCAGCCTAGTGGCGGGCGCGACGGACGCGGCAGGGGACGTGCGCGGCGGCTACGCGCTGGTCCTGCTGCAGAACGTGTGCTCGGCGTGCTCGCTGGCCTTCTCCAAGGAGAGCGCGCTGTCGCCCATGCGGCTCATGGCGCTCAACAGCGCCGTGGGCGTGCTCTGCTGCTCGTGGCTCGCGCTGCGGCTCGAGTGGCCGCTCGTGCGCGACTTCCCGCACGCGGGCGACCCCGCGTTCCTCGCGCTGCTGCTCGCCACGTGCGCCATGTGCGTGCTTTACCAGTTCTCCGTCTACAACTGCACGCTGCGCACGTCGGCTCTCACCACGTCCGTCACGGGCAACGTCAAGGACCTGGCCGCGACCGTCGGCGGCTTCCTGCTCTTCCCGGACGCGCACCTGAGCGCCGGGAACGTCGCGGGGGTCGCGCTCTCCTTCCTCGGCGCCTACTCCTTCTCTTACGCCAGGTATCGCGCGCTCATGGCCGTCGACAAGCCAAAGCAGCGCTGACCGGGCTCGGATAGATAGATACTTACGAAGTCCCCAAGCAATCGCATTGGCGACTGCGCGTATAGATACTCCCATGTATATTCTTCATGTCTTTTGTGCGTCACGTTCACCCCTCGACCGAGCTCTGGGAGCTCACCTCGCAGTGGCTCGAGTAGTCCTCGACGCTCTCGTGCTCCAGCGGCGAGATGCCTGCATTGGGAGCAAGCACCACAAGCAGGAACGAGTTATCAGTCAGTGCATCAACGCCCAAGCAAACACGAAGCAAGCAGCACGTACACTCGTCGCGCTGGGAGGAGATCTGTGAGAGGCGCTCGTCGTTCTCGTTGGTGCCGACCATGGAGATGCTGTCCAGGTCGAAGTCGATGCTAGCGAGGTCCAGCGCCTCGGGCGGCAGCGACTGCGCGCGCCGCGTCGGCCGCGGCTTGCGTCCTGTCGGCGGCAGCTGATGCTCCGCTTGTGGCTGCTCCTGCCGAACGAAGCTGACGTGGACCGCCGGTCCACTGCGCGGCGCCGTCTGAATCTGGCTCTCGACGCGAACGCTCTCCGAGTAGCTCTTGAGCACGGCGGTCGTCCCGGCGGCGGCGGAAGCAGCAGCAGCAGCAGCAGCAACGACCCCTGTGCCAGTCGCTACCGCTGCCGCCGCTGCGACGGTCGCCTGCAGCTGTTGCTCCCTGGCGAGCGCCATGGCGGCGGCCACTTCGTCGCGGCGATCACCAGCCATCCACGACCGGCGGCGCTCCTCGGACCGCCATTTTTGCCGCATCAAGTCGACGGGGAAGCCCTGCGCCGCCGCCGACTGCATGTTCTCCATCACCTCCGAGAACGTCACCTCGGGCGTCTGCGCCGGCGGCACCGTCTCCCAGTCCTTGTAGCTGCTCAGCGGCTGGCTCGCGCGCCACAGCGCTGCCTGCCGGATCGCCGCCGACAGCGACCGCATCATCTTGGCCTTGTCCGTCGTGCCAGCGTTGTGCTCCTCCATCTCGCTCAGGAAGATCCGCTTCTTCTGCGCCTGCATGCGCGCAGGCGACGCCGCGGTCGTCGGCAGTGAAGCGCCGCAAGCCGCGGCTGCTCCTGCCCGCCCCGGAGCCGTCGACCCGCTCACAAGACTGCCCACGATGGTGGTCTCCTCGTCGTCCTCCTCGGCCTCGTCGTCGGCGTCGTTCGCGTTGCCGCCGTGGCGATCAATGACCTCGACCTCCTCCTCCTCATCGCTGCTGGACGACTCGTCGTCCCCGCCGTGGTGCGCGCCGAACCAGTCCGTGGTCTGCTCGGCCAGCAGCCGCCGGAGCAGCAGCCGCTTGGACACCTTCTGCTTGAGCAGCGGGCGCATGGCCTTGCGCACGCTCTTGCTGGACCAGGCCTTCTTGATGGCGTTCTCGTGCTCGCGCGAGAGCAGCACCATCTTGTTCATCTTGTCGTCCAGGATGGGCTCGCCGCGGTCCATCTTGCGCAGCACGCGCACGAGCGTCGACTGGATGGTGGCGATGCTGCGGTCCACGTTCGTGTTGTCGATCTTGGGGATCAGGAACCGGTCCGCGTACTTGCACAGGTGCCGCTGGATGATGCGGATGTTGTCAAAGTACTTGATGTACTTGTTCTCCTGCGGGTCAATCGTCATGTGCCGCGCGCGCACCGCGAACCGCTCGCGGTGCTTCACCTCGTTACTGATGTAGATCACGAACGGCACGCAGTTCGGGTGCCGCTTGACCAGCTCGACCATGCGGTCCGTGTTCAAGTGCACGCCCTCGACCACGAGCGATTGCCGCCGCTCCTCAAACATGGTCAGCACGCGGTCCAGCTTCTCCAGCACCACGTCCGACTGCAGCGTGTACCCGCGCAACACCTTGCGCTTGTGCAGCCGCGTGGCCGACGTGGTCGCCGTCGCGATCAGGTTGCCGCTCGACGCGCTAGCCTCGCTCGGCGCGGCGAGCGCGGCGACCTCCGCCTCGGACAGCGCGTCGCCCGCCTGGTACGTCGACACGAAGGCGCTCGGGTGCTCCTCCTTGGACGTGAAGGCGCGCAGGATGTGGCGCACCGAGTCGGTCGGCAGCACCGTCGTGAGGCGCAGTCGCGCCGCCAGCAAGGCCGCCAGCGTCGATTTGCCTGTCCCGGACGTGCCGCCGAGCAGTACGACGAACGACTGGCGGCGCTGCGTCACCTCCTTGGCGATCTGGAAGTCCAGCAAGTGGTGCGGCTTGGTGTAGTCCAGCCGCGCCAGCGCCGAGTAGATGCACTGATGCAGGTAGTGCCACGGTAGGGCGGCGTCGCTCCCTACCGGCGGCGCGCCGGCCGCCGCTCGCTGCGCGTGCGAGGTCACGTACCGGTGGAAGACCTCGAAGGCCTCCTTGGTGACCGCGACGGCATCCTTGGGGCGGCAGCCCATGAGCATGAGCGTCTCCTGCAGCCGGTAGCGCGTGAAGCACTCGGTCGCCTCGAGCCGCTTCACGTAGAACAGCTCCATCGGGTCGCCGCCGCCCGCCTCGGCCTCCACGGTGTCCATCGTGTCGTCCGGCAGGTTGTTCGCGCCGATAGAGCCGCCAGGAGGGCGGTGGAGCCGCCGCAGCGGCGCGTGCGGAGGCAGCGACAGCGTGGACGACGGGGAGGAACGCGCGTGGCCGCCCGCTCTACTTGACTGTTGGCTCGCGCTCTTCTTCTCGGGTGCTCGTTCCCGACTGACCGCGCTCTACCCAAGGGCGGCGGCGGCGCGTATCTTTTTCTTAGTCGCCCTGGCCGCGGCCTTTCTCGCCCGCCCTACTGGTTGGTGGAGCGAGGGAATGCAGGGACCGCGTAGGGCGCTGGTAGGGGGCGACCGGCGGCGTAGATAGGGAAGTGGAAGGAGGGCGGCGGTCTACGGTACCGGTAGTGTGGGGCCTGCGCTTGGAAGGAGTGCGGAGGTGACGCGCCCTACCTGGAGCGAATCGACTCAACGGGCGCACCTTCCGCCCAAGCAGTGAGTGTGTGGGCGGCTTACGAACAATTAACGGCGGCTCTACCTGTTACAAATGATCGGTTGCAACACAACCGACCATCACTCCGTGTTGCCCTCCCCGCTCGCCCCGTCTTTCTCCTTGTGCACGTGACGTCCGGGGTCAAACGATCGGCTGGCGCTCTGCTTTTCCATCACCGAGAGCCACCTGGAGAGCGGAACGCCCGGGGAAAAGCCAGCGCGCTCCCTGGTTTTAAGGGCGTCAGCGTCGCAGTTGAAGCCACCACGCCAGCGAACGAGTTTGGCTCTGGGGTGCGTGTAGTGTACGTACGTACGTATAATGTAGTGGGCTGGTCCACGGGCGGGCACGACTGGGTGTATGTGCCACTCGGCCACACAGTCTGATACCACGCACTACCGTGTACCACCCCGATGGACGTGTCCATTTCCATCCAGTACAGTACCGGTATTACCACACGTAGGGGACCGATGAATCAGTGCACGGACCACGGTGCGCGCATCTGGGGAAAAAGAACCCCAGCAGGTGGGGCGCGCGAATGAAAAGGTTGGCTCCGCGGGGCGCGCCGATCCGCGCGCGCCTCGGAATCCTCCGCACCTCCGTCGATGGAGCACCGCCACATCCGTACACGCTCTACTGACGCGAAGGTCACTATTATAAAGCGCGCGTCGCTATATCCGGACGGCAACGGACAGACCGCGCTCTTGTATCACTCGATAGTATTAATCGCCACTTTCATACCCTATCACTTGATTTGATTAAGAACAGTCGTCACGTGTGAGTCGGATACTAGTACGTGTGCCTCCTCGTCCCCCATTCCTTCCTGCCCCGCCCCCCCCCCCCCCCCCCCCCCCCCCCCCCCCCCCCCCCCCCCCCCCCCCC
>JAADYG010000268.1:0-39479 GCA_023338115.1 Phytopythium boreale
TGCTTTTTGAAGCGAAACAAAAACCACACGATTCGTCGTGCTTTTCTACGAATCATATCCAAACGCGGTCGAATTCTGAGTTGTGGTTGGCGAGAAATCGAAAAAAATCGGGGTGGTTTATAATTTTGCACCGCACTTTATTTATTCAAATTCGTTAATTTTTCGAAATTGATACGTAAAAGGTTGGAAGCTGTATCGGACCCGACGTTAGCTGGATGCTTCCTTTTGACCGGTTCAGCAACTTCTGGGCGCGCGTGATCTTGTGACGGCGACAGCGGAAATAGCCGCGCCCAGCTCCCTCCCCATCGCCTGCAGATCTGCGACGCCAACGCCGGGACGATGGCCCCACCCGCTGACTCTGCGCCCAATACTCCTGCCCTTCCTGCTATCAATAGAGAACCCGCAGGCGAGAAGCCCACGCCGGCGTCCAAGAGCAGAGCGAAGAAGAAGGCTACCAAGGTCGCCGTGCGCGAGAAGAGGTCCCGCGGCTGGGGCCCGTACAAATCGGTGGCCAAGGAGCGGTCCGTGGACTTCAACCTGACGCTGGACGTGCAGAACCTGCAGCAGGAGATCCGCGAGCTCACGACCCTGCGCGATCTGCTGCTGTCCCAGGCGCTCAACCAGCGGCACGAGCGCGACGGATCGCTCGTCAAGACGGTCAAGGAGTTCTACCGCTTGTTTCACCATGGGTACTGGCTCGACCCTTCGCTCGGCCACGGGGGTCGCAGAAATCAACATAACTACTGCTATCCTCAGCGCCTCGACACGGTGCAGCGAGAGTTCTTGGAGAGCGTCATGGCCGACGCGGTGGATATCGGCGGCGGGTTTGCGGGCGTCGACCTGCTGATCGAGCAGATGGCGATCTACTCGACGTGTTTCCGCGAGTTCCGGGTTGAGATGCGCCACTTTGACGTCGTGCAGGCGGAGGACACCGTCACCATCACGACCCACGCGGCGTTCCACTTCCGCATCGCGCGCGAGATGGTGGAGCTCGTGTTCCCGCACATCGCCGGCAACGAGGCGCTGGTTTCTCAACTCGTCGGCCGCCGCGTGGTCTCCGATATGCGCGTCACCTTTAGCTTTGTGGGCGGGCGAAGTGGTGGAATCGGCAGGGTTGGCGGCGTTCACAAAGTTTGCGTGAGATACAACGTGGACGTGGCGTTCGTTTTAGTGTTCGCCGGGCTCCTGAGCGACCTGCGCGACACGGAGCTGCTTGTCCGCCGCGCTCGCATCACGCCCAACAGCATGCTGGCCGTCGAGCCCGCCGACAGCCCAATCGAAGCCAGGCTGATGGCGCTGTAGCGCGGACAGTCGTCCATTGAATCAAGGCAGTGAAGACGCAAGAGCTCTTGACATCTCGGCCGGCGATTTCATATGTATGTTCCTTGCAGTGATCTACCATGTTTGAGGTTTCATTAGTTCATGTTGTTAATTTGAAGAACCAGGCGAGCTGGATGGTGAGGACGCGCATCCCACACGACCGGAGCTTCCAACCAACTGCGTGCTTTGCTGTTTGAAATTGACACCTCAACGGCGGCAGTCCTGCATGATCCCCAGTGAGAACACCCGACTGCTCAGCTGGCGCCGGGATGCACCACAAAGGTCAGTGAGGCCATTAGCATGACCGCACCGCTCCTTTCGGTACATTTTGCGGCGAGTTAACGACTAAATCCCCAACGTTTGCGGCGGTGATCAAACGCCTGAGACAGTCACTCTCGAGTGAGCAAATCAGCACGGGCGTCTACGTCTCTTGGGCGAGGCTAGACGCGAAATCCTAGAGAGGAGAGCGTGCCAACTGCTCAACGTCGCGGGGAGGGAGCGAGACGTGGCGAACGAGGCGCGAGACGGGTTCGTGAAAGTGGACACTTCGGTCGCCGAGATTCGTACCTTGAAGCATCCCACATTGGTGTAAAGGTACGTACTGTAGCGTGCACTGTCTGAGGTACTCGAGCGATCCGTCACTAATGTTTGTTTTGTCGATCAAGCTGTTCGGACAAGCGAGGAGGTAGGGTGTAAACGTCATTGTTCCACGCTCACGACAAATCACTAAGCAGCGAGCTATCGGTACGTCCAGATTGATGCGTGGTCTGCCTCTTTGAAACGCGAGACTCGCCAATGCGCTCGTCACCATCATCAACCCACGCTAACGCTGCATTTTGCCCCTTGCCTCGTGCTTAAAAAGCGCTGCCTGCATTCTCGCCAGTGTTCCTCGCGCTTGGACCGCTCGATGTGCGACGCTTTGACTGGATCACGTGGTGGTGACAATCCCTGTCTCGACAAGATCGCAACAGTGTAACTTTTACAACTTGTGTGTTACGCAAGTCACCTCTTGGCTCGCCGTCGCGGCGATGCAGCCATCCGGCCTTTCTGCTCGTGGTGATGAGGCGCAGAGTTCGGATGTGGTACCCTGCACACCGAGACCGCGTGGTAAACTCTGCCGTCTCACGCGCGAACTTGCTGGACGTACTCAAGGCGCCCGCTTTGTCCTTGGGGACGCAGTCCGTAGTGTACTTCGAAGTACACTATGGTCTAAGCCATTGTCGGAGACTCATCTCATTTCGAGGCTTGCTGGCCAACTCATCGATACAGTGCACTACCTCACCGTCAAACGCGGCATCGCTTACCATGAGCTGCAGTGCCCTTCGATCAGATGTGCGGTATTGAGGACCTGCCTTACCCATGTTGCCACATGAGCACGCTCATCACGAGGACATCCACTTGACGACGAAGCGGGGCTCTTAAACGCGTTTGTGGAAGCACCACACGAGCATCACACGCTCAGTCAATGCGAGCTGTCTGCCAGTCCCAATCCGCCCCATCGACTCTCGGAGCATGTGCCTATCAACAATCCAGTGCCTCCACAGATCTTGCAACCAGGGGACTGGCACTAGCAGCACCCAACACGCTTCGAGCGAGCTGAGATACTTGAACGACTAGTCGAACAGCAAACGGCACAGCGATGCAACAACACTCAGAGCATGGATATGCTATCATTGCCAATATAAAAAGGCATCGACGACTGCATTGAGGTCGACCATTCGCGTCTTCCTCCTCCTCCTCCTCCTCCTCCTCCTCTCTCTCTCTCTCTCTCTCTCTCTCGCTGGCCTACGCGCTGGTGACGTTGACGCCTTCCTTGGCCGCGGCGTAGAACTTGCGGCTCTCGTCGAAGTACGCGTTGGGGTGGTTGAACATCACGTCACCGTCAAAGCCCGCGTGGGTCGCTTCGAAGTGCTTCTTGCACGCGATCTGGTAGTGGTGTTGGTCCACGAGCGCGAGGATCTCCTGCTTGTCCCCTTCCGCGATGCCCTGCAGCGCCTTGCGCAGGTGCTCCTGCTCAAAGTGGCGGAACGGGCAGCCGTGGTACTCGCCGGCCTTGGGCGGCTCGCCGGTGATGATGCGCATGCAGTTGTACGGAACGTAGTCCTTGCGCTTGCCCTCCTTGCCGTAGTTGTGGCGGATGTTGTACGCGTACTTCTTGTTGAAGTCGTCCACCGACATCTTCTTGCAGAACTCCTGCCGCCAGAACGCGATCGCGTCGTCTAGCTGCAGACCCGTGCCCTTGAGGAACAGCCCGTACTGCTGACGACCCGCGAACTTCAGGTGGTGGTTCACCTTTAGCGCCTTGTGCAGCGACCGCATGCACAGCGGCATGGACGAGCTCGCCAGCGCGTCGATCATGTCGGGCGTGATGCGCTGGTCCGACGAGGACGAGACCACCTGCGTCAAGTAGTCGGCGTCGATGTGATGCTTGGCCAGGTTCGTCAGCACCGGCGCGAGTCGCTCGTCCTTGCTGATCAGCGACCGGTTGTACTTGCGGAACGCCGCCGACAGTTGCTTGGACAGCTACAACACGAAGCAACGTGAAGCATGAGCTCTTGCCCGGAAGAACACTGTTGGTGTCGAGGAAATGAAACCTACGTTGGCGCGGAAGGCTGAAAAGAGGATTGACACGACGTTCTCGAACGGAACGAATGCCACGCCGGCTTCGAGGTACACGCGGCGCGTACCGACCTGCGAGGCGTAAAGATGCATGCGTTTGTTTAGCACACAGCATGCGAGGGACAACCACAAGGCCTCGAAGATCAAGCATACCAAATCGAGCGCCTCGGTGAACGGGACCTTGAAATAGGCCGGCAGCGGCGCGGTGCGCTGCTTGAGGTCGGTCGTCGCCGCGTCGCGCACGGCCTTGAGCTGCCGCTGGCGGGCTTCAATTTCTTGCGGGGTGGCCTGCGTCAAGCAGTCCATGGCGTCCATTCTCATTCGTGAGGACGAGGAGTTGTAGCCACGGATTCACTGCTGTTCTGCTGTAGCAACACGCACCTCGACGTAGGAGAGGCCGTTGAGCTTCATGAAGTGGAGCTTCTCCTCTCGTGTCATCTTGTCCAGGCGGTAGCTGCACATGAAAACAGCATTCGTTTAGTAAAGCGCTTCGCCAAGCGCGGAGAGACCCCATATCAGGGCAATACGCACCGGAACAAGGCGCTTTCTTGTGAGAGGAACCAGCGGCGCAGCTCCTCCGTCTGGCAGAACGCCATGCGCAGGAAGAAATGCGAGAGCACGTCTTTCATCTATCGGAGCGAACATCCATGCGGGTTATTAGTGCCCAGCGAGCTTGCGACCCCTCTTTCCGGCCTGTACGTACCGCCTCGCCTTCGGCCTTCTTGGCGCTCATCGGCGCGGCCGAGCGGAGCGGCAGGTGGCGGTTGATCGTCTTCTCGAGCCGCGCCTCGCGGTCCTTCATGGTCACACTGCGCAAGCGGTAGTTCTCCACGGCCTTGAGCACTGCGCCCACGAGTGAACATCACGCGTTAGAAAGAAGCAAACCAACGCGCAGTGGGATCGTCGAGTCGCGTACCGTGCAGGCGGTCGATGGCGAATTCCTCGAACTCCTCGAGCGACACCTCGACGAGCGGCGGCTCCCGGTACATGGAGAGCATGGACACGGAGCCCCGCTGCTCCGCCTCGCGCCGCCGGTTACCCACGTTCAGCATCTCTTCTGGCTTGGATCAATCACTGGGACTTCGCTGCTCTTTGTTCGCCGGGCGTCAATGACCGGGAATTGCGCTCTTCGCCTCGCCCGCCAAAACTTTTGCCGCCAAAAACGAGCGAGAGGTTACGCTTCGTACGGTTACATTATTTTTGACCATTCATAACGCATTCAATGTTTACGAAAGTATACACAAAATGTATACCGTAACCCAGGTAAGAGAAGTAGAAAAGTAACCTAACCGTAACCCAATGTTGAAGTGGCGCTCCTCAAACATCAGCACTTTTGAGTCCCCGCTATAATAAGACACCGGAAGGGAGCGATCCGTTACGTTGGTGGGTCGCTCCACTCCGCCTGGCGCACTTTCCAGCGCACTGGGCGGCCGCTAGTGTAATAAAAGACTGAGGTGCCCGAGAGATGAGCTCGTCGGCGTCGGTGGCGGGCGCGCACGGCGTGAGCCTGCGGCGGATCGTGCAGGACAAGCTGCTGGCCAAGATGGTCAAGCACGTGACGCAGCTCACGCGCGGATGGGTCGTGCTGGTGGTGGACGACCGCACGACGCGCATCTTGTCGTACGCGGTGCGCATGAGCGACCTGACGGACTGCGGCGTGTCGATCGTCGAGCGGCTCGAGCTCAAGCGCCAGCCGTTCCCGGAGATGAACGTCGTGTACTTCATCTCGCCGACGCGCGAGGCGCTGCGCAAGATGGTGCAGGACTTTAGCGATGAGACCAAGCCCAAGTACAACGACATCTACCTGTTCCTGCTGCACCACGCGTCCGACGACGTGCTCGAGGAGCTCAAGAGCGCGCCACCGGCGTTCCTCAGCCGACTGAAAGCGCTCCAGGAGGTCAACGTGGACTTCCTCGCGCTGGAGAAGTGCTCCTTCTCGCTGGATATGAACGATGCGCTGCATCTCATGTGCTCCCCCGCTGCCGACAAAGAAGCCAACCAGAAACTCATGCTGCAGGTCAGCGAGAAACTCGTGTCCGTGTGCGCGACGCTGGAGGAGTACCCGTACGTGCGATACAAGGCGGATCAGCCGCGGATGGAACAGCTCGCGCAAACGTTCCAGATGAAGATGAACGAGTTCGTCGCCAAGAACAGCGGGTTCGTGTACGCGCCCAATCGAGGGACGCTGGTGTTTGTGGACCGAGGGCAGGACGCCGTGGCGCCGCTCATGCACGAGAGTACGTACCAGGCCATGACGTACGACCTGCTGCAGGTAGATGAGGAGCAGATCTCGTACCAGGCCGAGACCAACACGGGCACCGTGACCAAGACGGCGTTTCTCAACGAGAACGACGCGTTCTGGATCGAGTTCCGCCACACGCACATCGCCAAGGTGAGTGAGGAGATCGGCAAACGCATGGCAGCGCTCTCCGCCTCCAGCGCCGGCTCGTCACTCGGAAGAGGCAAGAGCAGCGACCTCTCGTCGATGGCTGCAGCGCTGCGCGAGCTGCCCGAGTACCGCGAGATGCTTGGAAAGCTCTCTCAGCACTTGTTCCTGGCTGGGAAAGCCATGGACATTTTCACCAAGACGTGTCTGCTGGAAGCCTCCAACTTGGAGCAGACAATGGCATCGGGCGTCGATGAGTCGGGGAAGAAACTCAAGCACAGCACCATCGCGAAGCAGCTCGAGGATCTGTTCAAGGACCCGAAGCTGAACGAAGGCGATCGGTTCCGCGTCGCTGCCGTGTTCGCGCTCACTCAAGACGCCATGAAGGAGCAGGACCGCCGCAAGGTCCTGCAGAGCGCCTCACTGTCCAAAAAGTTCGACACGGTGCTCGCCAACATGCGGTTCGTGGGCGGGGCGGCGTTGTACAAACAGAACGGGATCTCCGCGCTCACCCCCGAGGTGATCAAGGACGCGTCCAAGAAGGCAAAGGCGGCCGAGTACTCGAACGCTCGTCAGGAGCCAAAGCTGAAGGGTATGCTGGTCAAGGCACTTCGTGGCACGCTGGACGAGAGCGAGTACCCGTTCATCATCGCGCCTCCAGTGCACCCGAACGCGGCGGCGGAGAAGAAGAACGCGCCCATGTCGCTGCGCAAGTATGTCGATCTGCTTGATGTGCCGTCTCTACGGTTACTGATCTCACTGACTAACGACTTCGTCAATGCCATGGTGTGCGTTTTGATAAAGGAAACCTGCTGCGAAGTCGACCAAGGCCGACACGAAGACGGTACGGAGCTGGCGCCCGATCTACTCGTATCGATCTGCTTCGTTCGCTTACAGCTTGCTTGGCTCAATGACTAACAACCTAACAGGACAAGGAGGAGTTTTCGGGCGAGAAGACGATTGTGTTCGTGTGTGGCGGTGCGACGTACTCCGAGGTAGAGAGCCACAGCACTGTCACCGCCTCACCGATCATTACGGGAGTTGATGCTAACAGCAATGCCATGACAATAGCTGCGGAGCATCTATGAAGTGCGCTCCGCCGAGAAGCGCGACATCATCCTGGGCTCCACGTCGTTCCTGAAGCCGAACACGTACATCGACTCTCTTGCCAACCTCCTGGAGGCAAATCCGTTGCCCCCGCCTCCCGTGCCGGTCGCGTAAGTGCAACTGATCGCAAGGAGGAGTATTTCAAATCGGTCTCACGAAATGTATGTGATGCGCAGCAGTCATGGCGCCGAAGTCACGCCCTTGAGCGGCGGCGAGATCCACATCGAGATCGAGAAGCAGCACGCACAGCAAGGCGAGCAGGCGGCCAAGTCGGCGACCGCGTGACGCAAAGAAGAAGAACCAAGCAGCGCAGGAAGGGCTTGCAATTGCCTAGACATCCTGGGTGACAGAGAAGATGCCCATTAACTTCATCAATGATACTGGAACTGTACGGTACCGGTACCTTCCCCATTGCGAGTCGCGACAGGTTGCGTTGACTGAGCAGCCCATTTACCTATCGAACAGTGTGAACCTCGTATCTTTCATGTTGCAAACGGAATTTAAATCAGTACCCTGCTTCAGAAAAAGAACCTCACTGGATTTTTCTATAGTTAAGGGCAGGGGTACCCACCGGGTTACGCGATACATTTGGGGGTTACACTTGCAACGTGTCGCCCGCTCCCTCTTCCCTCCCTCTTCACTTGGTCATTGACAAGGAATAGATCGCGTCTCATACGGAACGTTGGGGAAGATGGCGCGCGTGATTCACTGGGTTCTGCTGGCGCTGGCCGCGTGCGCCGCCGCCCACGCGCAGGACGCGCCTGCGGAGGAGGCGGGCGCGTGCGTAGAGCCGTCTCTCATCTCGGGCTTCGAGTCCAAGATCAGCGCGCTGGAGGAATCCAAGGCCGCGCTGACGCTGCAGTTGGACACGGAGACGGCGGCCTGGGCGGAGCAGAAGCAGCAGTGCGAGACGCAGACGGCGGCGCTGGCCGCGGACAAGCAGCGGCTGGAGACGGAGGCCGCCGCGTGCGCCGAGAGCAAGCAGACGCTGATGGAGCAGACAGCCAAGGAGCACGAGGAGATCGTCGCCAAGCTGCTGTCGGAGATTCAGGTGCTCAAGAGCACGGTGGAGGCGCTGGAAAAGGAGGTCGAGAGCCGCGATGCGGCTGCTTCCAAGCATGGCGAAGAGATCAAGACCGCGCAGGCGACGCTCGCCAAGGCGAACCAGCAGGTCACCAAACTGGAGAAGGAGGTGCAGGCCTCGCGCAAGAAGAACGAGAAGCTGCGCGGCGAGCTCGAGCAGGCCAAGGGCGTCGAGGTCACGCTCGCGGCGCTGCTGTCGTCGTACTACGACGAGGGCGTCGTGCTCGCCGAGCAGGCGGCGGAGATTGCGCGCGAGCAGCTTGAGAGCAGCTCGGGCACGATCGAGCAGGCGCGTGCGTCGATCGAGTCGGCAAAGGCGTCCGTCGGCGAGGTGACGTCCAAGTTTTACGCTGACAACCTTGCCGCCACTGTGGATCCTGTGCTCGCGGACGTTCACGCCGTGGTGGAGCCGCACGTGCAGAAGTACGTGCCGCTGGTGCAGCGCGAGGCCGCTCGCGCGCAGGAACAGGCTGTGGCGTTCTCCAAGCAGGCGCTGCAGCGCGCCAAGACCGCTCGTCTGGAGGCCATTGCGCTTCTAGAGGAGAATGAGTACGTCGCGGTGCACGCGCAGAAGGTGGTGGACGGTCTGCTGCTGGCGCTGCTTGTGCCGCTTGTGCTCCTTCAACTGCGCTTGGCCCTGCGCCTCCTCTGGTGGTCTGTTCGCACTGCTGTGTGCATCTCCACGTGCGGCCTCTGCTGCCGTGGCGGACGCAGCAAGAAGTCCAAGCGCAAGGCATCCAAGAAGATGATGGCGTCGCTGACCCCGCCGGCTCCTGCCGCCGCCGTTAGCAAGACCACCAAGACGTCGACGACCTCCACCACTTCGAAGCGCAACACGCGCAAGAACAAGTAAGCGGCGAGCCCTCTTTGCCCGCTTTGTCGGTGGTACTTTGTTGCGTAAGTTGCAGAGAGGCATCTCGTATGAGCTTGGCGTCGTGGGCTCGGCCAATCGGACGGAGGCGTTGGGATCTCTGGAGACAAATGACATACCGAGCATTGCACAGTATACTCACAGCTTGCTTTCGTTATTTGTAAGAAGTACTCCTGAGTATTGGACAGCATGATGGCTTGGTTTGACTAGCAAACCCAGCCCAGCCTCGATGCACATGCATGAATTGCCACCAACTGCAGCATAGAGGACCACAACAGGGTTCGGAGGAAGTTGCTGGCGTTCAACGTGCACGCTATGAAATGGAGACTCGCTGCAAATGCATCGAATTGAACGAATGGGGTGGAGACTCGCTGCAAACGCATCGAATTCGAGCTGATAACCCTTGGCTCGTGGTTTCTTCCGCCCTCCATTTGCCTTCTGCACAACACATGTAGGGAGGCGGTGCCGACCATGCCGACCATTTGGAGACCATTTTCATTGTTTTACCTAGTAAATAGGAGGTTTCGCTACCCAGTGTGACATACAAAAAGGTGTTATTTGCACCAATCCATTGCTAAATATAGCATTTTACTCTAAAACATGTTGTTTTAATAATAAAATACCGTTCAGAACCCCTCGCCGCGTGTCCTGTTTCCGTCCTCCTTCTGTTTCGCGCCGCTCTGAAATCTGAATAGGACGAGACTTATTCGCCATCAGACCAAGGTTAAAAGATCACTCGCTCCGTCTTTCGAGCTGGGCTGCTATCCACTCTATTATTTCCGGCCCAATCCCGGCTTGACAACCGCCCTTCCTCGACTCCCAATCACCTCTAAACTAATCCGTTCGAGCGTCCGGACCAATCGGAGCCGCTTGCCCTAACTCTAAGGCGTCTCCCGGTCGTTCAGCAGGTCCGAGAAGCTCATGGGCGCTTGGCGATGGCGTTGACGCCAATCCGAGCCCGTCGTCGGCTCCGAGCTACTGCGGATGCGGCCGGTGGCCAACATGGCGTGGCTGTGGCCCTGCATCTCGTCCTCAAGCCCATTCTCGACCAGCCGCGCGTCCGCCAGCAGCGCGCTCGGGTCCACCATCTCGAGCGGGCGAAGCAGAGCGCACATGGCGGACGCAAAGTCCACGCACTCGTCGACTCTGGCGATCCGAAACGTCGGATCCAATGAGAACGTGAGCTGAGCGGGTACTGCGAGCGTCTGGCCGAGCAAGTGGCGCTGAATCGGCGCGTTGCGAGGCGGTAGGAGCCGAGGAAACACCCGGGCGAGCGTGCGCATCGTGATGTGGAGCGAGTACACCGCTCGGACGACCACCACGTGGTGCCGGTACGTACCCCCACCGTACTCTGAGGTGATGTCGCGCGGCGGGCCGTCGGGGCGGAACGCATGCAGCTCAAAACTGTCGTCCAGCGCCGTCCATCGCCGCTCCAGAGCGCTCCAGCCAGCCAAGTGATGCCCGTAGCGCATGTCGGGCGTGAACGACCGAGCCATGAACGCGCGAACGAGGTCGATCCGGTCGTGATGGTCGGGCAACTCGGGATCGAACAGGGCGAACGCGCTCTCGAAGCAGCTGAAGTAGCCGTCGATCACATCGAACTCCGCCGCGACGATTCCGGCCGTCGCAGCACGCAATTGGTGTGACGAAACAGACCGCGCCAGTCGGGGGAATGGGAGAGCTGGAGGTGCGTAAGACGTATCTGCTGAGTCACGGCGTTCGTCCCAGTGTGGAACTGCTCTTGAGTATCGGCTAATGCTGTGGTGGCCGCTCTGATACGGGTGTTGGTGATGATCAGGATATGCTGGAGTACCGTCGTGGTGGTGAGAGAAATCGCGCCGCTCCTGACCGTTCACTCGTGGCCCGTGCTCTTGCACTGCCAGTCGTCGTGGAGACACATACACACTGTCCCAGCGAGGACTTCCGTCCCGACCGGAAGTTTCGAAGAAGCCGGCGTCCAGCAGCATGGCGAGATCGCTTGGCTCAGCAAGGACGGCTCCAAACGCGCCCACAAAGTCGACATCACTCAAGAGCTGCACGCATTTGTCGTGCTCATCGAAGTAGAAGAGCAGGCGCCCACCAGCTTCGATCTCCCTGCCCATCAAGCTCGAAACAAGCCGACGATGCGCGCGGATGTGCGGGAACTGCTCCTCGATCGTCTCGCGGATCACACGGAAGCGGAGCCTTGCGCGTGTTGCGACGATTACTGTCTCATCGGCGGCCGTCACCTCGAGCGTTTCGAGCGAGAGCCCCAAGATGCGCAGCGAACCGGACAAGCGCTTGATGACGTCGGCCAGCGCGTCGGGGCCGCGCGAGTCGCCGCCAAAGTCGACGCGCTCGTCCATCATGCGGTGTAGAAGCTGTCGCTGGCTCAGGTCGCTGGATGGACGGTTCCTGTCTCTGCTGCTTCTGGCAGTCGCGGTGGCTGTGGATGTGCTGCGATGGGTGCGGGTCGCAGAATCACGCTTGCTTCCAGTGCTGTGTCTTCTCTCCACTGGGGACGACGAGGACGGCAGCGATCCGTGGTGGAAGACGCGGAAATACTCGTGCACCATCTTGGCGAGCGATCCCTCGGGCGAATGTCGCTGGATGAGCACCTTGGAGCGCTGCAGGTCGCGCACGTTGGTCAGGTGCTGGATTTCCTGGCGCAGGTTGTTGACGTCCAGTGTCAGGTTGAAGTCGGCGGACCGCTCCTTGACGACCGACTGGAAGGGCCCCCACCCGCGCTTGGTCGCTCGCCGCGGCTTCTTGGTCGCCAGGCTCACGATCGCGCCGCTGCGAGGCACCGCCGGCGACGGAGGGGCGGATGCACGGGCGCTCCTGTCGTTTGCGGCGGTAGCAGCGCCATCATCTTCTGCTTGCGTGTTCGCCGCCGGCTTGGCCTCGTCCTCCTCCATCGTGAGTACGCCCCTGCGTGCGTGGGTGTGGCTAGTGCTCTCTCGTGGCCAGGATTAGGCTATTCGACGCCGTAGGACGCGATGCGCAGCTTGAGTCGGTCGCTTATCACCTCCGTCTCCTCCCCCTCAAGCACTCAAGGTGAAGCGAGCGCGAAGGGCGGCAACGACACTGCGAAGGAGAAGTAAAGCGGTGGATTGACGGTAAGTGGGACAAAAACCCAACGTATCAGCGCGATGGCGTGGGTTTTTCTCGTGTTCCAGAGCGCGCACCTGATTGATTCCTCGCTCTGCCACGTAGTGGACGAGTCTGCTCGCTGTTCATCGACAGGGAGAGCGACGGGCGTGAACGGGATCTTCCCCACTCGTCGGTGAAGGACGTGGGCCGGTCGATTGCGCAACTGAGCGGAAGCGGCGGGAGGGTGGCGGTGCGGTGGGTTTTTCTCACTGAGTTGTCCAGAAATGGAGGTTCCGGTGCCAAGACGCGCGCGAGCAGAAGGTCAGGCGAACAAATAGCTGTTTCCCCGTCGCAGATGGCGAATACACTGGCCCAGCAGCGACGTGGTTGGTGTTCAGCGTGCCGAGCCGGCAGGTAAGTGCGAAACGGAAGTGAGATTCGTCGGCAGAGCGAGCTGCAAGAATAGGATTCCGGTGATGGGGGAGCGGGTACGTGAGGCCTTATTGCTGGAGGCGGGAGTAAGGCGTTGGCGCGGGTGGCGGCGCTAACTTTGGCGCCAGTCCGAGATCTTTGGTGCCGCCGGTTGAGCAAACAGCGGGGGGGGATGGTGGAGACTGGCGCATCTCGGGTGACGAAACCGGTGATTTGTCGGGGGAGAACGCCTCCGAAGCGCTGCTCTCTGGCTCGGTTGGCTGGTTGGTGGTCTGTCCAGATCAGCTCGCCCACTTGTTTGCGACTTGTCCAATGATAGCGGCGACGGAATCGACATTACCGGCGCAATCATTGGCATATGCTTGTTGCAAATGCGCCTGACCTCCCTGCTGGTTCTGCTGCTGCAGGCAGGCAGGTCGTTCAGTTCAGTCCTGTACCGAAATAGCACACTTGAAGACGTCTCCAACCGATCGTCGCACCCTAAATGGGTGGACGACGGTGAGTTATCGGAATTTCCGGAGCGAGAAGCCGCCCCCTCTGAATCAGAGCGACTGACTTTTGCGCGCACAAGGCGTGGAGCGTCGTTTGTGCTCGACCACATCAGTGCGACAACGTTTTCCGCACCAGTGGTGCGGCACCACACACACAGTAGTCATACGGTACACTCAACAGCGTGAGTGAACGGTTTGTTAGTGAGGTGTGGTAGGCGTCCGCCACCGTTGAGTAAGGGAGGTGTGCTCCAACCCGTAGCAGTGGAAGGTGTGGAAGAAACCCCTCTTCTCCGCGCTCAACACGTCCTCTGCACGACTCGACGCCACTGTATATAGCTGGGCTCGAGTCTGCATGGCGTTCTGCGCATCTCGGTTTCCTTGGATGAAACTGGCAGCGGACGGATCAGTCGCAGGCCATGACGAGATGAGAGCTCGCGAAATGGCTGCAATCAGCATCAGTGCGGCGTAACCGTGAGTGTTCGGACAATCGCGGAAAGGAGAGACGCAGCTTAGGGTGCTATTTGAATAGGTGCTCGACGCATGGGAATGGGGAAACCAACGCTTGACACTTGAAGAAATGATTGCGCTTACTAAGTATCGAACGTACAAAAGAAAATAACCGTTGCACAAGCTCCTCGTGTGAGAGGGTGAGGTACATTTATAGCGATCTGAGCAGAACATACAACCGATTGCGGCAACCAGCGACGTCCAAGGCGAACGATGTGGGTTGCTCGACCATCAAGGCGTTCACCACGCTGGTCCGTCTGCAAGCACTTGGGTGCACCACTTCAAATGAAGCGAGTACTTTTGTGGTCTACTGTACATCTCTTTACATTCGTGCAACATTGCTCTCTCCGAGCCGGCAAAAGGACTTTGACGTGCATGGCAAAAGCTGAAAATGATGGATGCGAACGCGGGTCGCGCGGCGCCCGCCGCGTCTCCTGCCGCTCCTCCGTCGGCGTCAACTGCACCAGGAGAAGCGCCAGCGTCCTCATCAATGCGCTCACCGCCCGATCAGGAGAACGAACAAATTGCAGGCGACCAGTGGCGGCGGCAGCTGGGCAAGGTCGTGACCGACTCCCAGCAGCGCATCGACGCCAACCTGTCGCTGTTCCGTGTCGGGTGTCTGCTCACGATGGCCGGCTCGGTCGTCGCGGCCGTGCGCTTCAGCGGCCTGGTACGCTCTTTCTCTAATGTGTTGAATGGTTGGTGCTGTATCGTTCGCGCTCATGATGATTGGCGTTGTGGTGGCGGCAGCTCCATCGATTCAACAGCGTCGACGACATCCCGCTCGGGCACTTCCTGCGGCGCAAGAAGCTGCGTGTGCGACTCATCCGGCAGTCAAAGGAAGACCCGAGCGTGTTTTACGTGTACCACACGCCGTTCGTGCGCCGCGTGCTGCTCAAGGACACGCTCCCGAGCGACGCGCTTGCTCTGGTCGAGCGCGAGAAGACCCTGTTGGCGGTGCGCCCGTTCGGCGTCCAGGTCGATGAGAGCGCGGAGGAGTGGATATGGGCCAACTTTGTCTCGTCGCACCAGGACATGACGATCCAGCTGCTGCAACGGTACGTTGGGGTGCTGGCGACGAGGAGTGTGGTGACCAACATTGTTGACGTTATGGCGAGTGTTTTGTGCGTCCATGGCAGACTGGCAATGCCCGAAGGCGCTCAGAGCATCGCGACGTGCGGCATGACATTGCACAAGGTGCGAATGACTATGATTAGCATCGTTTGGACCTTGTCGGGTGAAGAACTTGACGACGGCGATGTCTCTATGTGTGTGATGGCAGCCTCCGCTTGGTCGCGACTTTGGGGAGGAGCTGGTCGCGCACGGGTACGCTGAGTGTCTGCCCGAGTCCATGCACAACTACGACAACGGACTGTACGTTGTTTATGACATCGCTTTGGTTTCGTATGCATGCACTCGTGTGATGTGGTGATCCTCGCGCCATAAAAGCACGGCGCGCTAATTCACACCGCTTACGCATCGAATGCCTCTCTAATGCACAGCGCAAGCGACCTGCCGACACTCGTGAAGCGTCTCGAGCGGCTAGAGGCGGCGCAGAAGAGCGCGCAGGCCATGCAGTACGGCATCTGGAGCGACTGGCAGGCCGAGAAGCTCAGTGATCGCGTCTTGTCGGCCGGCAAGCGCGCGACCGCCCAGGGGTTCCGCAAGCTCATGGGCAAGATTCGCTAGTCGAGTAACACTGTTGCCACAATGACAGCGCAGCGAGACGTGACGATTATGGAACGCAGTGTTGGATTGATCCGTTGCTTAGCGACTGTTGCTGACACCGCGAGGCGGCAACAACTCTCAAGTAGCGAACATGCACCTTTTTTATGTGTATGTTGGCAAGGGAAATGAAGCAACGGTAGCAGAAGCTCTCTCAAGCGATCCATAGCTTAGCCGTAGCAGCGGATGGGGGTCTCGCAGCCCTTGTCGGCGCACTGGCCGCCCTTCTCGAGGTACTTCTGGTGCGACGGCTCGGCGTCCCAGAACTCGCGCGCCTCCTCGATCTCGGTCACGATGGGCTTCTCGAGCGTCTTCTGGTGCTCCTCCTTGCTCGCAAGCGCGCGCTTGTGCTGCTCCTCGTTGTGGTAGTAGATGCCCGAGCGGTACTGCGTGCCGACGTCGTTCTTCTGCCGGTTGAGTGTGGTGGCGTCGTGGATGGTCCAGAACGTGGCGAGCAGGTCGTCGAACGACACGACGCTCTCGTCGAACTTGATCTTGATGGCCTCAGCGTGGTTCGTCTTGCCCGTGCACACCTGGCGGTACGTCGGGTTGGCCACGTGGCCCTGCGCGTAGCCCACCGTGGTCTCGAGCACGCCTGGGATGCGGTCAAAGGCGAGCTGCACGCCCCAGAAGCAGCCGGCCGCAAAGGTCGCGACACTGGCGTCCTTGGCGTCGAGCTCGGGCTGGTTGTTGGACGACATGGCGACTACCGAAGACGAGTGGAAGGAGGCGACGCGGGGCTTGCGCGGGCGGCAGCAGATCGACAAGTGGTGAGCTACGCGGCGAGCGAACATCTTGGCAATTGATGGTCCGTCGTCAGTCACTTGCAATTAACTTGGATTTTGTATTGGATGTGGTGATTGTTCGAGGAGCTTCTTCTCTGTGCGTTGTGAACGCTTGAATTGATAAGCAAACAGGGTGGGACATGAGGGAACACCTTTATATCCAATCAACTTCGCGTATTTGGAGGTTTAGAGGACGATGGAGATGCTTGATTGGCGGATAACCTGGCAAATGCCATGTAGCAGTTGTGGTGGTGTCGACGAATGAAGGCACAGGACGGGTGCTTCGTGTCGTTCGCGGCAAAAAAATCCAGGACCTGGAACAAACGTCGAGGACGCGGCTCCAGTGTACCCGATTTGTCAAGTTCCAGTTCAGAGGAGCCCTCCTGGATCAAGAACTTCAACCACGACAAGTCGTGTGTCCGTTGAAATGGATTGATGGTGTGGTGGTCCCCATTTTGACGCTTTGCTATTTATTTTTCTGCTCGTGGGTTATTGCTTACATTTGGGGTGGGATGCGGCTCTTGTCAAGCCGCAGCTAGAGTACACTCATGCGAGATCCAGAAGACGCTGTCGTCTTCACTGGAAGCGCGTCGTCCGCCGCTTCCGCCGCTCGACTGCTCAACTCAATGGAGGGGACACGGTCGGCAGCAGCTCGATCTGCTGTCCGGCGCATGTGAGCGCGAACACGGGACGCAGCCGCTTCGCGTTGACGCCGGTGAATGCGACGCCGAGGTAGCGGCCGTTCACGTAGAAGCTCAGCCTGCCGTAGTCCATGTCCAGCAGCGCGCCCACCACGTCTCCGTCCTTGCACGGGTCGGCGTAGTAGTCGATGCTATCGTGCACCTTGTGGCCGGTCGCGCAGGAGAAGCCCCAGAAAAGTCCTCGGTTGAGGCTGTTGCTGCCGATCGGCAGATCGTCCGCCGCGGCGACGCCCAAAAATACGCCGTCACCGCCACGAGCGCTGGCCAGCTTGACTTCCCAGTACTTGACGCCGCGGGAGACCTCGCAGTCGCCGAAAACCGAGCCAAAGCCCGACGCGGTCTGCGTCGCGAGCGTGTCTCGCTCCTGCAGGCTTGTACTGCGCGAGCACTGGGCCTTGTCGAAGCGCATGATGGGCGTCTGCAGCACCAGCACGGGGTGCAGCGGGCCGGTGCCCACGGTGCAGTCGCCAATCTTCTTGTCCGGCTTGATCTCGTGCTTGTCGACCGAGTCCGTCTGCACTAGCGTGATCGAAAGCTCCTCCGGGACCTCGAGGCGCCGGCGCACGGCCGCGACCATCTCCGCGCCTGGACTCGTGAGCGAGAACGGCAGCGTGAACTTGACGTGCTGCGTCTTGGTCAGCGCGTAGAACGTGAACTCGGGCTCTGCGGCCACCTGGTCGCTGTGCATGTATGCGTGGCCCCACGGGAACTGCACGTGCGTGAAGGCGCCGGGTCGCGCTTCGCCCGCGGCGGCCGCTGCGCCAATGCCGAACGGCGTCGAGACCAGCGGCGTCGCCTGCGTCGTCGACATGTCCTCGAGCGTGGTCTTGTTTGTGTTGATGTTGATGATGCTGCACTTGGTGTCCTTGTTCCGGGTTACGATGTGATCGGCGACCCGCTTCTTCCTGTCTATCCGCGCCCCTTTGTCGGCATAGTGACGGCCCCCCGTGTTTTTCTTCCGCCGACCTTGAGAACAGTGTTTTCGTACTTTAGTGGATGGATACAGAACAGGATGGGGTGAAACATGCAGAACAATAAAAACCTTTACAAACGGTTAGAAGGACATTTGTTGTTTATGGAGAAGCAGAGCACACATTATTTTGTACAATAAAAAACTTAAATTGAATATTTAATTTGTGTTGATAAAATGCTCGTAGTGCATGCGGTTGTTGAAGTGCGCGTCTGGTGCAACGCCGGTGTGCCATCGCGAAAGAAAACTACAATGTCACATAACTTCGCGGTCCGGTAATTTACCCAAACGTTCAACAAGGCCTTTCAAGATCTGAGAAAGTGCCCTGCCGCCATCGCATGTTGAACCCCTACGCGAATCTTTCCGCACCCTCGTCCTGTAATTTACCTCCAATACTTACCGCAACAAAAATAAGAAGAAAACCTGCCTTTCCTTCTTTCCGCATTGAGAAGCAGCAAACCGTAGTGTCGGTACTGGTACTGTACCAACACCAGTTAGTTTTCCGGGTCGCCGTTTCCCATAGTGAAGACCACTGCGAAGATACCGGCGCCGCCACCTCGCGCGGGTGATCACCGAAGAAGAAAAGCGACGCTTTGCCCCGCGGAGCGACTGGCGGAGGGCGCGACTCTCGCCATGGGAGCCGTCTGCTGCCGCTGCCACAACTCGAGCGGCTTCGACGACGCGGTTGTGCGCCTCCCGGCGCCTCTTTCCGTCTCCATGAGCGCCAGCGAGCGCCTGCTCTCCGCCGACGGCCGCGCGAGCGCCTCGGCGCGTCCGGTTGCCCGCGCGCTGTCCATGTCGGCCGCCTCCCCATCCACCGCCGGCCGAGAAGAGCGCTTCCGCGTGCCGCTGAGCCAGTCGCTGGCCAACTACGTATCTTTCCCGTTCCCGTTCGTGAAGAAACCCAAGCCGGCCAAGAAAAAGTCCAGTCGTCTTAACGGTCTGTGGGTGTCCAAGCGGCGAGCAAGCGGTGCTGACGGTGTTGCCAGCCACCCAGACCACGCTCGAGCGCTCGCGAGCGTGCCGTACGTCGGCGAGTACTGGCGGCGGTCGGCAACCGGAGCGCTGGTGCCGCTTTCATTGCTCGAACTATGCATTCGGAACGTCTGCGCCTACATTGTGGACGAGCAGAACAGCGACGTTGCGGATCAGCTCTGGCTGCCGACGGAGCTAGCGGCGCATGCGCTTGTGTGGCTGAAGCGGCACTCGCTATTAGAGAAGCACGCCTTCCAGGCACTTTCGCGGTCGCTTTTCCACGAGTGGGATCTCAGCGGCCAGCAAGACGTTGAGGACGACTGGTTCGACGACCTCCCGTGGGAGCCGCTCCAGCAGCTCACGTGCCTGGACATGTCGGGCTGCACGCAGCTCGGCCAGCTTGGGTCGGATCGGTGGCAAATGGTGCCTCAACTACCCAACCTCGTCAAGGTTTCCTTCCGCGGGTGCGGGAATTTACAGCCCAGCGTGGTCGAGATGCTGCAGTTATCGACCAAACTAACGAGCGTCGTGCTCGCTGGCTGCTCCAAAGTGGACGACAAGTGTTTGGATGCGCTGAGCCAGTTGAACCGGCTGAAAGTGCTCGATTTGGTACGTCTCGGGCCGCTCGATCACCATGATTGCGTGCATTCTGTCACCTTGCTGGGAAATTACTGGTTGCTTACCTGACTTTGCCTCGCCAAATGACCAGGCTGGATGCCGACTGGTGACGAACCGGGGCCTTAAATCGCTGCGGCATCTGGAACTGCTCGAGACGCTGCGGCTCTCGCGTTGTCCCGCACTGACCGACGACGCGTTCGCCGACTTTGCCGCGAGGTACCCGCACCTGAAGGAGCTCGACATTGCGCACAGCCGAATTGGGTATGTACGTTGTTGTCGGCAAGGGTTTGTATTTTGCATGGGTTCTCACGTTCGTACACGTCACGACTGCAGTCTGCGTGGAATGTACCACATCGGACAGATCGGTAACCTCGAGGTGCTC
The DNA here is from genome assembly GCA_023338115.1 of Phytopythium boreale. Taxonomy (NCBI): domain Eukaryota; phylum Oomycota; class Peronosporomycetes; order Pythiales; family Pythiaceae; genus Phytopythium; species Phytopythium boreale. The sequence goes on from JAADYG010000268.1 coordinate 20,045, forward strand.
GTGGTCCGCGGCAGCTCTCACATGGTCGACGACGGCATGACGTCGCTGTCTTCGCTGACTAAATTAACTTATTTCGACGCCCGCCACTGCGAGGCGCTGCACACCATTCCGACTGAATGGGAGAAGCTAGAGGTGTTGCTGCTCGGATTCACCGCCTTCGCCGAGTCGGACGCTGCGGTTTTGCAAAAGCTGCCGAATTTGATCGAGCTGGATGTTCGCAAGTGCCGGATCTTGAAGCGGTACGGAACCATCGCGTGCGCCTGTACTGAGTTGTAGCCTTGTCTGATCGATTTGCCCGGTGTCTGTTGAATCTTGGGGCCTAGTGGGTTCGAGTTCATCAGCCATTTGACCAAGTTGGAGCGCCTAGGACTCGCCGAGACTGGGCTCACCGATGCGGGGCTCCTGAACATTTGCAAACGACTGCGAAAGCTGCGAGCGCTGAACATTTCGAGTACGGAGATCAGCGACGTCGGATCGGAGGGGCTTGCGAAGCTCAAGGAGTTGCGGGTGCTGCATATGGACACTGCCGGCATCACCAATCGCGCACTTGCGAACCTGTCGTTCCTGCCACACTTGGAGCGATTGGATTTGTTCGGCGCATGGTAAGTCCTGTAGTCAGCAATTGTAGATGGAAACGCTTCGGCTACACAGGGAATTCTGACTTATTAACGGCTGTGTTCTCTGTGTCGTCGTCTGATGTTGGCGACAACCGCGACTCGTCTCGACGGCGCGTAAAACCTCCAGCATCACAGACAGTGGCATCTCGCACTTGGTGCCGTTGCTGGGGCTAAAGGAGCTCGACCTGTGCAGCGGGAGCATCACTGATCGCGGAGTGGAGCTACTCTCGAAGATCACGACGCTCACGTCCCTCAACCTGGGCCATAACAGGTATGCTACTGTGAATCGAGGCTTTGTGCTGTTCGTACGATACTCATGCCGTTTTATTCTGCTTGCCGCGCAGGAATATTCGTGCCAAGTCGCTGTTTTTCATTCGCACGCTCACGAACTTGCGCAGCCTGAACCTGTCCAACACGGGCATCACGGCATTGTCGCTCCGCCATCTTTACCGTACGTTGGCTGTCCATAGAACCTAGCTCCTTGGCGTTGATACCTTTTCTGACGACGCCATGTTGACGTGCCTACTCCATCAGCGCTCAAGGACTTGCGGTCGCTGTCCGTTTACGGGTGCACGCTGACGCAGAGCCATATCGAGGTTTTGCGAGGTGCGTTAATAAATTCCGTGCTTGCTGAGGTTGACGGTTGGGACACATTCGGAGTCTGATGCTGTTGTGTTGCTTCGCCCATCGTGCAGAAATCCTGCCAGAGCTGAGGTATCTTCGTTGTGCGTGAGGCTACGCGTTCCATTTAGTTGTTGATTGTTTTACTGAGAGGGTCGCTCGGTGTGGCAACCGCGCGACTGCACAACTGCTGCTGCCGTACTGCTAAGTCCACAACCGAGTTAGTTTATGCAGTCTCAGATCTCTGGCGACGAGTTCGCGGCAAGAATGTCACGTTGCATGTACCGGGTATCAGTGAGCACCACGGTGGGGGACATCTTCCGGTCGCATTCGAAGCCAGTCACAGCGATCAACGCAGGAGGCGAGCTGTATGGAGTCGCTATTTACCTTCCAAGTACGTCTCTGACTGTTCATGATGTTGCAACCGTGCTTCTCGCTGAGGATCTGACAATGCTATCCACGTTGTGCGGCCGTTTCAAGCGTATGAAAACTCGCCGGGTGTCCAATTATAGCGGGGGCGAAGAGCAGAGATGAGCGCCTCCACCCGCGACGCTTGCCCCGTTGTCTCCATCTATTCTCTCGACTCGGTGCCTGCTGTGCGTGAGCTCGCCGTCGCTGCGTTCGAACGGGCTCCTGTGACGCGATCGCTCATCACCAAGGGCACCGTGATCTCCATCGCCTCAACCAACAGCAGCAAGGAGATCTGCTAGACCCACGATGCAGGCTCGGCACGAGAACGCGTTGCGACGCCTCGAGCAGGAGCACAACAGCCGCATGGAGGAGCAGGTCGAGGACCTCCGCGACAAGATGCGCCTGCTGCGTGAGTATCCCGCTTGAAAGGCTCGTTGTCGATTCCTCTTGATTGTGTCAGTCTAACACTTGCACCGGTGACGGTGACTTCTATCTCTATCTATCCAACAGAGATCGACCGGAAGAGCAACGTGGACCTGCTCGAGTCGACCAAGCAGGCCAACAAGGAGTACATCCGTCAGCTCAAAAGTGACAACCGTGAGCTACGCAAGCAGCTTGCCGACCTGAAGCGCACGAGCGGCGGAGGCGGCGGTAACAGTGGCACCGGAGCGACCGGAACGTCCGCCACAGCCGGGGCGTCTGCGGTGGGTGGAGGGGGAAGCGGCGCAGCACTGGCGCTGGCGGGCGACAGCGAAGAAGTCGTTCTAGCAATCGCACAGCTCAACAAGGCGCGCAAGGCACACGACGAGCTGCGGCATCGCGTTCAATCGCAGTCGGCGCTGCTTGAAGAGCTCAAGGACGAGGTGAAAGACCTCGAGCTAGAGGCCAAGAAACCGAGCTTAGAGGACACTCCCGAGACGCGCAAGATCCGGATGCTCGAGAACCGACTGGATATGGCCATGATCAAGTACAACGAGGCGCAAAGCATCCGGAAAACGTACGAGCAGATCGTCAAGCGGCTGAAAGAGGAGCGCATCGGCTTCGACAACCAGCTCGCAGCAATCGAGCGGGCGCTATCGGCCAAACAGCACGACTACGAAGAGCTGTTGCTGCTATCCGCTGACGCCACTCATGCGCGAGATATGCTCGTTCAGGAGCTCGAGCGAGCGCGGGGCCAGTACGAGGACGAAAAGCGCGCGAGGGAGAAGGAGCTGCGTGAGAAGCAGCAGTACGTCAAGATCCGCCTCGAGATGATGGCCAACCCGCGTGCGGGTGCCAAGCACAGAGTGAGCACTATCGGGGATGGCAACGGCGCTAATGGTGACCTCAACACCGACGAAGAGAAGCAGCTGCGAGCAACCCTCGCGATGACTGCCATACAGCACGGCGCTCCGTCCGAGGAGAAGAAGGAGCACCGCAGCAAGATCGACATCTTCGAGAGCGCGTTCCGCAAGATCAAGGAGGCGACGGGCGTGAGCGACGTGAACGAGGTCATCCAGAAGCTAACGAGCCAGGAGAGCACGACGGACAACCTCATGTCGCTGTCCAAGGAGAATCAGACACGGTTGGAGCACCTTCAGGCAGAGCACGCGGCACTCAAGGCGCGCGTTGAGGAGCTCAAGTACAGCGGATCTGGCGGCGGCCATCGCCGCAAGTTGGTGGATGATCACGAGCAGAACCTCTCGCTCGCGACTGCCAAGCTTGAACGCGCCAAGCTCGAGTACGAACGGCTCGCTAAGGTGCTCATCGCGGTCAAGGCCGGCGTGGAGCACCTCGTGGACAAGATGGAGAGCGTGCGCGACGACGACCAGGTCGTTGTCGTGACGGACGAGACGATCGTGGCGGCACTACAGGACAGCGAAGCGATCCTCGTGCGGCTCATGGGCCAAGTCAAGGCTGCGAACGCGTCCACGTTGACGGCTAGCGCCAGTAGCAAGCCCAAGCCCGGCAACCCGGTCATGATGACGCGTATGGGCACGGTAAAGCGCACTTTGGCGACGCCGTCAGTGCCGGCGACGACGTCGACATCCTCGACAGGAGTGGGTGTCCGACTCGGAAATGCTCCTGTCGCGGCCGTACAACCAGCGGATCCCACTCCCAGGTACGAACGGGCTCACTGGCGGTGAGATGGAGCACGATGAGATGGGCCATGGCAACGGACACGGTGCTGGCGCGAACGGGAACAGCTTGCTGGACGATCCGGAGGAGGCGTTGAGCCGGGATCGCGTCAAGCGCGCGTCGTCGCAGGTTATCATGGCGCAGGACAAGAAGATGAAGAAGAAGATGACGACGAGCGCGCGTGGACAACTCAAGAAGAGCCGGCTGCCCGATCTTGGCAACGACTCGTCCGACGACGACAACAACAACAACAGTGGGGGCGGAACGATGATGAGCGGCGGCATTGACGGGTCGTCACCTGGTCGATCGCTGTCTGGACGCGGCGGGCCGCGCAGTGTCTCGCCAAAGAAGTAATTGGTCTCTGAACCCGATATCGATGTCGCATCCATGACGAAATACAGCAAGACGAACACCTCGAGAGCAAACTTGTCACACTGGAGCTTGAGATACCAACCGGACAGCCGTGAGGCGAGAGCGACAATAGCGTGCGTATCATTGCGATCTTGTCGGCGTTAACACCTCACTCGCACTGCAGGACGGCTAGCAGATGCACAGCTAGCAGCTTAAAAGCTGAAGTGCATGTTGGGCGTGAAGCCGAGCTCCTCGAGCGCCGGCAGCACGGCGAACTTGAGCATGGGCGGCGGGCCGCAGAGCAGCATCTGCGTGTCGGGCGACGCGGCCGGCAGGTGCTCCTGGATCATGACCTTGTTGACGAAGCCCGTCGAGAACTTCCAGCCGGCTCCCTCGGCGCGGTCGATCGTGTACCACACGTGCACGTTGGCGTGCTTGGCGGCCATGGCGTCGATCTCGTCGCGGCACAGGATGTCCTTCTCGCTCTGGTTGGCGAACAGCAGGTAGAACTCGGTCTTGTCCCTGTGTTTCGCATGACATGAGTGAACTCGCGTCAGTACATCCCGTGCTGTCAATATCAACGGTAGGCGGCCGACCGTCACAGATTCCCGTATGTAAGTACGCGAGTACGTACTCGGGGTCCTGGAGCGCGCGGCGGATGACCTGGAGCATGGGCGTGATGCCCGTGCCGCCAGCGATCATGCCGATCTTCTTGGCGACGCGCACCTCCGGGGCGGGGTCGCGCGCGCGGTGCAGGATGTGGATCTCGCCGCTGCCCATGTATGAGAGCTTGCCCTTGGGGCCGGCGACCTCGATGGTGTCGCCGATGGCGAGCGACTCGAGGTGCTGGGACATCTTGCCGCCCTCGGGGAACTTGGGGTGCGTGTCCTTGAAGTAGACCTTGACCACGAGGTCCACGTACCCGCGCGCGTCGTCCGAGCTCACGGGCGTGTACGAGCGCATGACGAGCTTGCCGTCCTTGTCCGTGTAGCGCAGCGAGATGTGCTGGCCCACGGGCAGGCCGAGCACGTGCTCGGGCGAGGGCAGCGCGAAGCGGAAGAGGCGCGTGTCGTGCGACAGCGCCTCCTTCTCCACCAGCGGCAGGTGCACCGCCAGGCCCTCGCCCATGCCGCGCAGCGTCACGAGCTGCGCCGCGCGGCCCGAGCCGCGGCGAGACGCCAGGAAGAAGAGCGTCGTGCCGCACACGAGCGCCACGCCCAGCAGCACGCGCAGGTCGCCGCCCACCAGCTCCAGCAGCGCGTCCATCGTGGGTTTCAGTCTGCTGCTTGGTGGCTGGCTATAAAGAGAGAGGGAGACGCTGGCGATCTTCCCCGTGAGACGAAAGAAGCAGGAATGGACTCGCGCTCGCGCTCCGATACAGCGGGAAAACGTAGGGCCGATGGCGTCACCAGGTGCCGCGCGCCTTGACACGCGACCAGCAGCTCCGATCCCTCACCAGAGTGACTATGACAATACTCTAGTAATTTCGAAAGAGTGACATAACATATGACTGTCCTACGGTAACCGTAACCCGTGATCTAATTGGTGTACACCACGCTAATTACGGTCTTTTCGTCGCGCTTGATGGACGGACGTTGGGCGGTGGGGAAAGCGGCGAAGCGAAGTGAACAACTGACCAAGCGAGAGATGAGCGGGGCGATTCGGACGCAGGTGCTGGGCGGGTACCGGCGGCTGCTACGCGCGAGTCGGCAGGCGTTCCGCGGGGACGAGTTCGCGCTGTCGCAGGCGCGCGTGGCGCTGCGCGAGAACTTCGCGGCCAACAAGGACGTAACGGACCGCGAGGCGCTCGAAGAGATGGTCGCGGCCATCGACGACGCCGAGGGCATGCTGCTGCACCACATCGTGCAGGGCCGGCAGAAGGCCGTGGACGCCGCCACGGGTGCGCCGCGCTACGAGGTGACTATAACGGACCCGCAGCGGGCGGCCATGCGGCAGGACGAGGAGCTCACGCCCATCACGGAGAAGTCGGCCAACGAACCCATCGTCATCAGCTCGGGCAACGCCTGCCAGCGACCAGCGTGAGCAGATAGACGGAGGCGCGGCGTTGAAAGCGGCCATGCGGAGTATGAAGCGGTAAAACCCGCGGAAAACAAAGGACACAGACGTGAACTGGGTGCGCATGCTGTTATTATAGATGCAGTGTTATTGATCGTAGCAATCGCGGCTGTGGGTCGATGAGGTCATAGATGATGGATTGTATGCCAAGCCATGGACCGAGCATGGAGTCGCTGTTAAGGAACAGCAAGGACGAGATTGGCTCCAATACGATGGTGTATTGCGAATATGTCGGCATCAAACAAGCCGAGCGCTCAAAGCATCTAAATATATATCGGCGCGCATCAAATATCGCGCTGTCTATCCAGAACACACAAGACACACATACGTCACTACCACAGACACTTGTCGCGGTTGACGCTCCTGCTCTCCCCCACCTGCGCTGCCGGCGCGCGTCCGGGCCCTCGTCGTCTTCGTTAAACTTGATACTGCCGGCCGCGTCTCCGTGTGCTCTGACAATCGAAGCCGAAGCCCGAGTCCTTGCGTCGGCGCGTTGGTGGTGGGAGCCGCTGTCGCTCGCGACCCACGCACAACATCCAGCTCGGTCGCCGCCGTTCTACTCGGCCTTGATCTGCGCGCGGCTCATCTTCCAAGCGTCGTACAGGTACTTGCCGTTGAGCATGTCCACGAGCGTGCGGAAGCTCGACTGCTTCTGCGCCTTGCCGCCGGCCTTGCGCGTCTCGTCGTCGTCCTCGAGCATCGACACCTCCTGCGGTGACATGGCCTGCGACAGGCCGATCATGGCCACCAGCAGCGACAGCAGCAGCAGAATGTAGCGCAGCGGGCACATCTTGGCGTCGAGGAAGAGACCTGGAGGTGGTAATTCGCGTCGCGAAGTCGGTCGGAGGCGGCGAATCTCAAAATGCACTGATAGATCGGGCGGCAACCGATCACGTTGCCGCAATAAGCCGCTGGTCCTTACAGGCTGTCTCTACTGTACCGTACCGCCCTCGCCTTTCCGTCCGCCCACTTGCTCTGCGGGCACGTGCCTGCTGTTCGGGAAGCGCAGTGTCCAGCGCCTGGCCTGCCGGAAACCAACCTGTATGAAATGATAAGTGGGCTCATAAGAAACGGACATTTTAAGCGAACTTTATTTTCAAGAACCTGTATTATCCGATATTTGAATTTATCCTTATGATGATGTAATCCTGGATATTTCGTGCATTCCCGGTGTGGTGGCAGCCCTAGCCGCTCAATCGAGCTGTCCATCTTTTCTCAGAGAACGTGTGGCGCCGGCCAATACAAACACCAAGATGCCGTGAGGGCCAGTGGGACGGGGCCGAGTTTACGCCTTCCCACAGTCAACAACTGCACAAGCCTTGGTCAGTCCGCCCAAAACCGTCAAGTTGCCACGCGCCCAAGGCTGAACCGCCGAACAAGATCTGAAAGGAGGAACGGTACTGCCCAGATGGATGTCGGGAACTGAACGTCACCGGTTACGTTAGAAATAGAAATAGAAACCTCGCGCGCGAAAACTATACGGCCGGTCACGACTTCAACGGCGTCGGCATCGGCGGCAGATCCAATGCTGGCATTGAAGTTGCTGAGGGCGGCAGATCGCGCGCCGCATACCCCTCGCGGCTGTGAGCCGACAGCGCTGCACACATAGCATAGCACGAGCGAACCACACGCAATGTCAGTCGCTGATCAAGAACGCGCGTACGCGTCTTCTAGCTCAGCTACGAACCTCTGAGCAGTCGGCCGAGGTCCGTCGGACGCTCCAAGTAGTACATGGCCTGAACGAATCACCATCACACGCATCAGCAATCGGTCCATCAGCACGACTCGACTGTCAGACCACAACTCCAATGCGAAGACAACCCACCTCCGTCTTGTTAGCGCCGATGTGGCACGTAAAGACGCTCGCGCGCTTGCTCAGGAACGGCGACGTCGAGACCAACGCCGGCAGCGGCACGCTGCTCGCGCTAACCGGCCGCAACGGCGACGCCGGTCCGCTTGTCCCGCCTGTAACCGCTCTCGTCGCTTCATCCATCGCATCGTGCGTTGCCATGTCGTAGTGCTCCTTGAAATACGTGAACAAATCGTCGTCCTCGAGTCCATTGCCGGCGCAGAAGACAAAATCAACCAGTTTGACGTCGTTCTGCTCGGACGAAAACGGCAGATCGACCGATGACGAGCGTCGAGTCGACGCGCGGGAAGACGATGAAGACAACGGAGACACAGCCGTTCGGCCTGCTGGCACCGGCGACAACGCCGACTCTCCGGCCATCGTCTGCTTGACCAGTTCGTCGATAATGACCGTCTTGGTGATGCCCTGAAGCCGGACTTCGACGCGATTCGTGCCCTGGATCACCTCCAACGGCAAGTTGCACAGCACATCTTCCAAGTTCACCTGCATGTCGCGCCCTTGCATCGGTCCAAAGATGGGGTCCGTCTCGCCATAATGCCACGTCATCGAGCTCTCCTTGGTCTCGATGTGGCTGCCGGGCGTACGCTCAGTGAAGTACTGCATGATAGGCCGCACGACCTGCTTCCACGACGCATCCGTGTCTTCCGCCATCACCTGCCACTCGGGATCGTTCGGCAGTCGGTACAGATACCCCGACTCGGCAACCACACCGATGCGACGATCATGCAGCCAGCGACCAATCACGCCGCGCTCGTGCCCACTGACTAGCAGCACCGTGTTCTTCGGATCCGAAGCGAGCGTCTCCAGCATGCGCTTGACAAACGGCTTCGGCGGCGCGACTGTCGATCGCTGATGCGTTTCCTCCAGCAATGTGCCCTCGTAGTCCAGCACCAGCAAACGCTTTGAGCTGCGTGCGTACGCGTGCATGACGTCGAGTGTCGGCAACTTCACAAGCTTCTTGGATGACGTGGGAGGCCGCTCCACCGCGAACTCCAAGTCCGAAAGGAAGCTCTTGCCCCAAAAGCTCGCCGTGTGCGTCTTCACATAGCGCAGCAAGTTCGTCTGGCGGTACTCGCGCTCCATCACGGGCAGTGACAGCGCGTACTTCAGAGCATTTGCAGTGTCTGCGGTGCTCCAAGGGTTCACGCGGATTGCACCAGAGAGGGACTGCGCACTGCCGGCAAACTCGCTCAACACCAATACGCCGGGGCCTTCGCGGTGTGAGCACGGACGGCTCTGGCAGATGACGTACTCTTCGCTCACGAGGTTCATACCGTCTCGAATCGACGTCACCAGGCACACGTCTGCCAGATTGTAGAGGGCAACGAGCTCCGTCGGCGACACGGAGCGGTGAATGTAATGCACAGGAGAGTGCTGCAGAGTACTGAAACGCCCGTTGATGCGTCCCACCATCTCGTTCACGCTCGCGGCCAAGTGCTGGTACTCCGGTACGCCGGTACGCGACGGCACTGCGATCTGAATCATGATCACATTCTCGCGATACTCTGGACAGTTTGCCAGGAATCGTTCCATCGCAAGCAGTCGGTGCGGGATACCCTTAATGTAGTCCATGCGGTCGACGCCAATGATGATCTTGCACCCTTTGAATTTCTCGTTCAGCTCTGCGATCCGCTGCTGGGTCGCTTCCGAATCGAGGATCGACTCAAAGTGGTCGGGGTCAATGCCAATCGGAAACACGCCGACGGCTGAAAAGTGATCGTCCCACTCGACGCCCTTCGCCGACGTCGACGTGCCCGGCACTCGCGCACACGCACCAATAAAGTGCCGAGCGTAGTCGTACGTGTGGAAACCGAGCAGATCAGCACCTAGTAGTCCCTCGAGGATCTGGTTACCAACCGGCAGCATGCGGTACATCTCGGCTGTCGGAAATGGCGTGTGCAAGAACCAACCGATCTTGCAGCTCGGGTGGCGCTTGCGCAGAAGCGAGGGCAGCATCATAAGGTGATAGTCGTGCACCCAGACGTAGTCGCCATCGCGGTAGACCTGGTTGACGGCTTGCGCAAACCGCTTGTTCGCAAGCTTGTAGGCATCCCACTGGCGAAAGTCGAACTTCTTCTCGCTCCCGGCGCGGAACAGCGGCAGCGGTACGTAGTGGAAGATCGGCCACAGAATGTCGTTGCTGAAGTCGTTGTAGTAGCGCCCAGCTATCTCTTTGGACAGAAAAACCGGCACGCAATTGAACTCCTGCGCCAGTTTCTCGCGTACTTTGGCCTGCTCGTCGTGCGGGATCTCCTCGCCGAGCCAGCCAATCCAAATGAACGGCACCTCGTCTCGAATGCCGTTGAGCGCCGTGACCAGCCCGCCCGAGCTCATCGTAAAGCTCCACTCACCCGTAACGTCGTTTCGCTGGAACGAGATCGGCAACCGGTTCGAGACCATGATAAGCCGGCGGCGCGAGTCGTTCGTCATGGGCGGCACGATCTCTTCCTGCGGCTTGTCCGTCTGGATCTGCACCATCGACAGCTGTCGCTGCAGCTCTTGGATGTTCACCAGCAGCTCCTGCTCGTGCGCGTTGTTCATCTCCAGCAGTTCCTCGTCAGTGTGATCAGCGAGCGGCTTGCTACCAGACTGCCGCAGCGGAACCAGCGGCGGCATTCCGGTCGCTTCGTCGCCGTCGCTGTGCCCGTCCATCGAAATGTACGCGTTGTTCTGCTGGAGTGAATCGGCTCGTCCACGCTCGCTATCGCCCGACGAGGTGCTCTCGTCGTCCTCCTCGACTCGGTCGTCCACGTCGTACTCCTCTGACGCGCCGCGCCGGCGCTGGGCATAGCGAGAGTCGGTCATCAGGTCGTCCCGCGCGTCATACGCGTCGATCGCGCTCGCCTCCTCCTCCGCCTCATCGCCATCATCCCTATCACCGTCCCGATCTGTTGTCCGCTGCTGCTGCTGCACGCCACCCTCCGCTTCTTCCTCGTCCACTGCGCCCTGGAACGCGTTGTCAATCAGGACCTTCTCCAGCGTGTCGCTCATTGCACGCGCGGCGCCTCGAACACTCAATCACCACACAGTCGGTCGGTCGTCTCGCCGTCTTGGAGATCGCCTGTCCTTGCTCCTGAGCCTCGCGATTCGCCACTGGTCGGTCTTTAGAGCGCGCCGCGGTGGTCTCCAACTGCTATATCCGCGGCCATCGGCCTGGAGAAAAAGCTCGGGAAAGTGACCTCGTCGCATAGCCATTCCGTAAGGTTCGCACGTACTTTGTGGAGTGTTAAATGCGCCTAATGACCGTACCTTATCTCAGTAGATACAGAATAGCAACCACGATTGAGAAGGTCTCCCTTTTCTTCGGGCGTTCTTTCTCGCCACGGTACTGCACCGTGGTACGGTACACCCGCCCTTTCTTCTTGTTTGCCATGTCGTCGCAGGCGTAAGAAGCATGGAACGCGGCGGGTTTAGCATGGCGGCGCGCGCGTCGCCTCCCTCTCCTGCGGGTCTCTCGCCGCCACTCAACGCGCCAGAAGCGTCTGCCGGTCGCGCTCGCGTTGGCAGCGACATGCGCGCTCGCTCTCCATCCCCGTCCCCCTCGCCGTCGCGCTATTACAACGCGGCCCCCGCCACCAGCGGAACGCCTGTCCGTTCTCCGATGGCTAGCGCCACGTCCAATTCGACTGGTTCAGCGCGAGTGATGGCGCCAGGCCACCAGCACCACGCGCATTACCATGGGAAGCGTCGAGCGGCTGCGGCGTGGGTACCCGACAGCCTTGCGGAGCGCTGCTACCAGTGCCGCGCGGCCTTCTCGCTCGTGCTGCGCCGCCATCACTGCCGCCGATGCGGCAACGTCTTCTGCGATACGTGCTCGTCCGCGCGTATCCCGCTGGTGACCGCAGGCTTCCCCATGCCCGTACGCGTCTGCCAGCGCTGCTGTGTTGCTGCGCGGAAGGCGCACGCCAAGATGGTCGAGGAGCGCCAGCGCCGCCGGCTACATAGCGATAGCGCACGTTTCGAGGACGTTGCGCGCACTGGTCAGTCGCGCTTGCGATCGGCGAGTAGCGGCAGCTATAATGGCAGTGCCAAACGAGCGGCGGCGAATGCGTCGTCAACGGTGGCGATGGCGAGCGCGTTATACTTCCACCAGCCGTTCACGCGGCCGCGGCGTGACGATCGTAATGGAGGCCATGGGCATCGCGACGCAACGCTTTCCGACAATTACGACGAGGGTGTATGGTATCCTCTCGACGACGACCACGACCAACTGAGTGACGATGGCACCGTTCCTGGAGGGTCAAGAAGCAGAAGGAGCAGCAGCGACCCAGTCGGAAGGTTGCAGACACTGCCTGGAGAGATTGTGCTCGTCCGCACTGAGCGCGTGCGTATCCGGCTTCTCGAAGGCGTTGAGCACTCCGGAACTCTGTATGTGACGACGTACCGCGTCGTGTTCAGCCCATTGATGGATCCCAGTTCTCAGGGTGTCATCAATGACAACACGCATACGCGCTGGGGAGTCGCTGCTATCCCGATACGCGAGGACGAGCTGCCGTACGCGAGTGATCTGCGCAACGCGCCACTCATATCTTACCAAGCCATCCCGCTGCTCGCGATTGAGCGCGCCAAGAAGAAGGAGACGGCCGAGACGGACCGCGGCGTCATTGACCTCACGTGCAAGGACTTTCGCCGAGTGCAGTTCCAGTTTGATGGACTTGTCTCCAAACAAACTTTCGGCGCGTTTGACCGCACGTTCCAGCTCATCAGGCAGTACGCACTCAGCGAATTCACGAGCAACAGCACCAGCAGCAGTGACGTGTCACGATCTCCGGTCCTAATCGCCCGCAAGCATCCTGATCACAACCTTGGCGGCAACGGGGATGATGGAAACGAGTACTACTGCTTCGCCAAGTATTCTCGTGAGTATTTCCCGCCTCCGCCCCCAGCCCGTCAATTGCGCGGAGACAGCAACGACGACTGGCACGATGGGTGGCAACTGTACAACACTGCGGCAGAGCTCGAGCGCATGGGTGTGGCGACGTCATCATCACCGTCGCCACATTCGTCGCAGGCGGCAACATCGTCTTGTGCCTGGCGCATCAGCGACTCCAACAAGCGGTACGAGCTGTGTGCGACGTACCCATATGCGCTAGCAGTGCCCGCGACGGTGTCGGATGCCGTGCTAATGGCTGCGGCCAAGTTCCGTTCCAAGTCCCGGATACCAGTGCTGGCGTGGCGCGATAAGCGGACTGGTGCGGTGATTTGCCGTAGCAGCCAGCCACTGGTCGGGCTTGGCCAGAAGCAGTGCGACAAGGACGTGTTCTTGATTCAAGCGATCGCGGCGTCGAATCCGTCGTCAAGCAAGATGGTCATCATTGACGCACGGCCGTGGAAGAACGCTGTCGCGCAGAAGACCGTCGGGCGGGCAGGTTACGAACTGACCGAACAGTACGAGACGAGACACGCAACAGCATCGCTGAAATTTGCCGACATGGTTGCTTCTGAGCAGACGGCGCTGGGTATGTCGGTGAATGGGACTAGCACTGCCGACTCAGACAGCGACACAGTGTCTGGTTTTGGGAGCTCCTCTCCTGGTGGAAATGCCCGCCGTCGTCAGGATCCCGCGGGCGACAACAGTGCGACTAATGTTGGTGGTCGCCCTTTGCCATCGTTGCTGGACGCAATCGATGCATCACTCGTACTGACGGAGTGCAAGCTCATCTTCATGGGCATAGAGAACATCCACGCGATGCGGAAGAGCTACAACAAATTGCTGGAGCTGTGCTGCCCTTCACCGGCCAACCCCAAGGCGTCCACAAGCAACGAGAAGTGGCTCGAGCAGCTCGCGTCGACGCGGTGGATCGAGCATATATCTCGGATTCTGGACTCAGCGGTCGAGATTGTGCGTGTGATCAAGGAGCAACGCGCAAGTGTGTTGATTCATTGCAGTGACGGCTGGGACCGGACGGCCCAGCTCACGGGTCTAGCAGAGCTCATGCTCGACCCGTTCTACCGCACGATCCGAGGGTTTCAAGTGCTCGTTGAGAAGGAGTGGTGCAGTTTTGGCCACAAGTTTCGAGAGCGATTGGGCCACCGTACCCGGGTTAAAGGAAGTGGGAACGGTGGCGGGACCAATGGTGGCGCTGGTGGCGCCAGTAGTTCCAGTTCAACCGCAACTTCGTCAGCTGCAGCTTCGGCCTCGGCAGCGATATCGTCAACGCTGTCGCCGTCGGAGGTCTCCCCTGTATTTTTGCAGTGGATCGACTGCGTGTGGCAGCTCCTTGTGCAGTTTCCATGCGCATTCGAGTTCAACGAGCGGTACCTGATACTCGTGTTGGACAATTTGTACTCGTGCCGATTCGGCACATTTCTATACGATTCCGAACGCGAGCGCGTTCGAGAGGAGGCGCGGCGCCCGACTGTCTCATTGTGGACATATCTTCGGACGGTCGACCGTGCCGTGATCGAGAATCCCTTTTATCACCGCCGATCCGGTCAACGGGGCAGCAGATATCCAAGGAAACCGGTTAGTGTGACGGCTACGCGGCAGTGCTTTGAAGTTGGATCGAGTCGCGACATTGCCGACCTGTACCCAGATATACCGTCGCTTTCACTGGACGCAGTTGATGACGCGGTTGCTGCCAGCAGCAATGACGACGATGACGGCGCTCTTCGAATTGATCCTCTCGTGCGACGCGGACTGTCGGTGCTACCTCGCCCTGCGAGCTTCTCGTCCGACTCATCGTCGTCGTCGCCGTCATTGTTCGCTTTTGAAAGTACCATGGCGGTTGCGTCGTCCCCGTCGAACTCAAGAAATGGTGATGCCGCAGAGTTTGACGACGTCGTCGACAAGCTTCAGGTGGATCTCGAAGATCATACCGACAGCAAGAACGATAACGAGGAGACCAACAGCAGCAGCGGGAGCTTGCGCGGGTCTGACGACGGCCACGACGCCGAAAGCACCAGCGATTCGTTGGATGAAATGCTGGGAGAGCAATCGTCTGCGCGACAATATCGACTTGTGCGCGACCTAGACGCCGGATTTGCATATCCGCAGCCGATCGACCGCACGTCGGTCGCCTCGTCGTTGGCCGTCTCATCGCCACCCATGGCGCCGCGGTCATGGCCAATGTGGACTCCAACTCGTCGTAATAGCGAAGCTGCAGCACCCCCGTTGTCGTCTCCCTCGTCACCACCACCTCTGTCGCCAGTACTTGCGGCAGCGACTCGTACGAATACGTCGTCAGCATTGTCGCCCAAGCGGCCATCGTTGACATCGCTCTTCACGCCCATCACGGACCGCGAGCCGTTGCTATCAGACGGGATCGCGGTCGCTCCAGACGATGAAGACGACGACGTCATTACCCCACGCTGCGCGGTCAAGTCGCTGCGCTTCTGGTCGCGATACTATTTGCGCTGGGATCCGACAGTCAGTGGCGCCGTCCGTGACGCTGGTGTCGAGATTGAGACCGCCCACTGCAACCTACAGCGCGAATGCGATGAGATGCGCATGGCCGCCGCGAGCCTTCGGAGAGAGCTGTGCAGTGAACGCAAGCGACACGAGCCGAGCTCTTCCTCCACGATCACAGATCGTCGTCACAGCGCACCCGTTGCTCGTAATGGCAGCGCAATCAGCGCAATTAATCGTTGGGGCAAACGTGCTGATGGTGTCGAGGACAGCGATCGAGCAGTGAGGGTTGATGCGGGCGGGAAGGCCTTTGGGCTTCAGCACGAACCGCAATCCTCTGCTCGAGCAGATAGAGCGGCCAACGACCCAGGAATGATGAGGCCACCGATCCCCAGCGTCGTTACGACCGACATCGAGCGAGGTGAACGAGAATTTGCTTCGTCCTCTCGGCGAGCGACGATCGAAGCGCAGATCGCGCGGCTGCGCGAACAGAAAGAGCAACGGATCGCGATGGTGGAGAAGTCGTTCGATGCCCAGATCGCCCGCCTGCAGCGCCAACACGAAGCGATGGACGAGTGAGGCGGTGCATGCGCAACGATCCAGATGCGTTGGCCTTGAGGTACGCACCATACTGTAGCCGAGTTTGACGTTGTGCTCGTTCCAGGACAGAACTGAAGAAAATGCAGCGGCCAACTCGGATTTTTCTGAAGCGCGTGTTGTGCTGTACGTCGTTCGTGGGTATTGTGACTTTGCTGCTGATTGATGAGGTTCGTGATTGATGGAGAGAGAGAAAGTGAGAGCTGAACAGGAACGGAAAAGAGAAGCGTTCGCTCCAGTTTGCGTGCCCAGTTCGAGCCGCGCGACGAACTTGCCCGGCGATTCTTTGGGCAGCCGTGGACAGATGATCAGCGTCGTCCATTTCCCGATAGGCGGCGAATGGAGCCATTCGTGGAGCAAAGCTACATCGTCAGCAGCGGTTGGCTGGACACGAGCTATCGCGTTCAGACGGAGACGCGTCAACACGATGAGGACCAGCGCAATGCACTGTCTCGCACTGCCGAAGCCTTCCATAGTTGGCTTCGCACGTGGTGGGAACAGAGAGCGACCGACGTGCTGTGGTTTGCAGTGTTCGCGCTGATGAACGCCGCGATGTTTGCCTGGCGGTTCGCCTGCTTCCCAAGAGATCCAGCTGCTGGCCGCTGGCCTGCCATAGCCAAGGGCAGCGCAGAGCTTGTGTTGTTGAACACCGCGGCTGCGCTGCTCGCCGTGTGCTACCGCTTCGTTGGACGCTGCAACGTGGCAATACGCCGTGGTGCAAGCGGGATATCACACCTGCCACCACTGGACAAGCCACTCGCGCTTCATAAAGTCGCGGGCGTCGTGGTAGTCGTGACCTCGGCGCTTCACTCGCTCGCGTGGGTCATCATCTTCGCGCGTCTTCGCCAGTGCTCGCTCGACGAGTGGAAATCGTCTGTCTATCACGACCGCCTCGCATTTGTCCGGGAAGCTCCATCGATGGCCAAGCTCTTGCGTGAGTTACCCGTATGGACCGGATTGCTGATGCTCGCGTGTCTGGCGATCGCCGCTCCGTTCTGCGCTCCATGTATTCGCGAGCGCTCGTTCCGGTACTTCGCGCTCGCTCACAGTGCGCTCGCGCCCTTCGTGTTGCTCCTTCTGGTACGTGTGCTTCCGACAATGTTATTGGTGCTGATGGTGCGTTGATTTCCATTGACGACTCCCTTGCAATGCGCGCAGGTTCACGGCGCTGAGCGCTGGACGGGCACGCTACAGACTCCATTCTGGCTTGCGCCTGCTTTGTTGGCATACGGCATCGAGCGGATGCACCGCTTACCGCTGCTGCTTCCACCCTTGCAAGCAATGCTACAGCGACAATCCGAAGCGACTGTAGGGCTCGCGATACGGCAAGGGGATACCCTCGTGATGCAGCTGAGCGGAAGTGACACCTTTCGCCGCCGTCTTGAACCGGGCATGGTACGTTCCAATGCACAATTCTTCGGACGCGACTAAATGTGTTCACTGACATATCGGAGCTGTGGTCGGTCGTCTGCAGTACGTGTTTGTAGCCGTCCCAGTGCTGTCTCGTTGGGAGTGGCATCCGTTCAGCGTTGCGTCGGCACCCGAGGACACGACGATGCATCTCCATATTCGCATCGCTGGGGACTGGACGAGAGCGCTGTCACAAGCTCTGCTCGCTGCAAACCAAGCAGACGCCGCAGACAACCAGTGGGTCCGGCTCCGCCATGAGCTGGTGGTTCACTTGGACGGACCCGTAGCGTCACCGACGGTCCTGTTTCGCGATTACACGCGACTGGCGCTGATATCCACGGGCGTCGGAGTGACCCCACACCTGTCGGTGCTGCGTCACTTGCTGCATTCGCGTCGTCAGCAGCGCGCTGACGACGCCGCCTACCGCGTCAACTTGCGGATGATCTGGTCGACTCGCGAAGTTGAGCACGTGCGGTGGGTGCTGGACACACTCGGCGAGTTTGCCGCGGAGCTCGAGGCTTCTCCAGATGCGATCGCGATCGCATTGCATGTGACCGGATTGCCGTCGCCGTACGACTTGGAGACGCACGACTCGCGTCGTCGGCTATTTGACCGACTGGCGCTCGCGGCTCGGCGGTTTTCCTGTCTCCGCGTGGAGTTCACGCGTGTCTCGTGGCCCATGGCCATTGACCACCTTTTGGGATCCACGGATGTACCAGTAGCAGACTCCGTTGAGCATGGAGATGAATCGCCGCCGCCACCGCTCGGTGTGTTTGTATGCTCGCGGGCGTCCCTGACCAAGCAAATCAAGCGCAGCATCGCGGCAGCTGCAGTCGCGAGCAGACCGACAAGCGGCAAGAAGCGCCGCGTCGACGTGTTCGCCGAGGGGTTTTGACAGGAGCTGAGGCGACTCAAGAGCTGGCGGTGGGGAGCGGATCGGGTGACGCTACGAACAAATAAAAAAAGTTTGACATGCACCTCACATCTCTCACGTCATGCAACTTCAACTTGCCTCTTCTCATTTTGACCCTGTATTTTGATTTATGACGTCTTTTTATTTGCTTGAGAGCATTCAGAGCTACAGTATGGAGCTTGGCTGCCAACAAAACCAAGACACCAACACATTTTGACTGCACTTGCTATCGGCCCATGGATGTGCACAAGTCTATGGATGTGCACAAGTCTATGGATGTGCACATGTCAACGCCTCCTGTTTGTTGGCGCGCCAGTCGTCTAAGTTCATCAGAGTTTACAGAGCGATGCAATCGTGGACAGACCAAGCGCATTGCCACGTCTCACATGTTCTCAGGTTTGACTTTCACAGTGTTTTCCGTTAAAATTTAGCCAATCAGATCGCTTGAAGAGGTCGACAAGGCTGACGAACACATACCCGAGCGCTCCATTGGCACCACTCCAAACGCTCGCCATTGCATCAGTGCCGCCGTAGCTCTACTGATGAGACGAACAGGCCCCTATAATCAACTTGACGCTCGCTGCTTGTCGCTAACTCAAGCCAGGGAGGAGGTTGTGCTCCACGTTGTGGTTGCCGAGCTCGTAGTCTCCGAGCCTGCCTCATTTGCGGATTTGCTCCCAACTGAACCAGCCACCAAGCACTCGGTCACTCTCCACCAAGCACCACTCAAGACCGCACACCACCGTCACACCTGATGACCATTGCCACCGCCACTCGCCGTCTCATGAAGTTGTACTGGGAAGAGCACAAGTACGTACGCCTTATGCGGATAGCGCTAAGCGTCAGCGCGTCATCTTGCGAATTGCTAACAAGCCGTGACCTGCATGCCAACACAGAACATCACCGACAGTTGAGACCATGATGCTGGACTCGAACGCCAAGCGGCTGCATGAGTTGGAGAACCCCGAGATCCTGGAGAAGGCGCCGTCCATGGCCGGCAAGGACGTGCTGGAGCTCGCGTCGGGGATCGGAAGATACACGGGCATCATCGGCCAGACGGCCAAGTCGGTGACGGCGGTCGAGTTCATGCCGGACTTCCACAA
>JAADYG010000269.1:0-39453 GCA_023338115.1 Phytopythium boreale
GGGGGGGGGGGGGGGGGGGGGGGGGGGGGGGGGGGGGGGGGGGGGGGGGGGGTATCTATTGACGCCACTATCGCATTCTCCAGCTTCCTACCATGTCGACTTGTTCCTTCTCCCCCCAGCGCTCGACGCCCGCGAGCTACTACCGCGGGGGCACCTCGCGCGGCGTCATGTTTAAAGCGTCGGATCTGCCCGCGGACGAAGACGCCCGCGACCGCATCTTCCGGCAGATTATGGGCTCGCCCGACCCAAACGGCCGCCAACTCGACGGCTTGGGCGGCGGGATCATGTCGCTGTCCAAGATCTGCGTGGTCTCGCCCCGTGAGAACGACCCGCACGCGGATGTGAACTACTTCTTCGCGAGCGTTGGCATCACCTCCACCTTCATCGACAAGACCAGCAACTGCGGCAACATGAGCGCCGCCGTCGGCCCGTTCGCGTTCAACGCGCGCGTGCTCGGCAGCGACTTCGACTACGTCACCCCGCGCGACGTGACCGTCCGCATTTTCAACACCAACACGTCCAAGTATATCCACAGCACGTTCCCCGTGGCGAATGGGGAGGCGGTGGCCACCGGCGACTGTACGATCGACGGTGTCGCCGGCACTGGCGCGCCCATCAAGCTCGAGTTCCTCGATCCCGCGGGCTCCAAGACGGGCAAGCTGCTGCCGACGGGGAGCGTCGTGGACGACGTAGGCGGCTTCCTTGTCACATGCATCGACGCCACCAACCCAAACGTGTTCGTGAGCGCGGAGGACGTCGGTCTGCCCGGCGAGATCCTGCCCGACGCCATCAACGCCATGCCCGACAAGCTCCAGCGCCTGGACAACCTGCGACGCAAGGCAGCTGTCAAGATGGGCGTCGCTGACAGCGAGGACCTCGTGCCGCGCTCGATCCCCAAGATAGCAATCGTGTCGCGCTCATCCACCCACACGCTGCTGTCGGGCAAGACGCAGGACGCGGCGGCGGCGGACGTGGTGGTGCGCTTCATCTCGGACGGACAGCCGCACCGCGCGATCCCGCTCACGGGCGCGCTTGGCACCGCCGCCACCGCTAAGCTGGCCGGTTCCATTGTGCACGCGCATATAGCAGCGCAGTCTGTTCGCGATGGTGCGGTGACGATCGCTCACCCGAGCGGCCGCATCCAGGTGCACACCGAGATGGCCAGCCAGCCGCCGCGGCTCGCGGTGCTCCGCACGGCCAGGCGCATCATGGACGGCGCCGTCTTCTGGAACGAATGACATGCTTCTGATGCACCAATGGAGAGCGAGGAACAGCTCACTCCCAGCTAAAGATACTGCCATTCAACCATCGATACTGTATGACCATCAACAGGATCCACACATGACCACGTTGAAGTCGTCGACGCGTCTCCCATAACACACAGAACCATAGTACACTATTATACTGGACCCATCATGGTACAACCTTCGCGCAACCTTGAGAACACCTTCGCGCGACATTGGATCTGTGGGGTGACTGGCGCGTGCTTGGACACCCAAAGTGTTTGTGACAAAGGAGAGCAACAAGCGATCGACCGACCGACTGGGGGAAGATGCTCGTGCGCGTAGTGCTCCGCTGCGCCGCCGTCAACGCCAAGCGCGCGGCTCCCACGGCGCTGGCGGTGCGTCGGCTGACGACCGCGGCGGCGTCCGAGGGCGCTAGCGCGACTGCGGCGCCGTCGGCAGAGACGATCTTCGCCAACATTGGCCGCGACATCCCGCTCAAGGTGGTGCCGCGCGAGGCCCGGCGCCAGGCACGCAAGCTGGCCAAGAAGGGCGGCGCAGGCGACGTGAAGCACGGCGTGCGCACAGCCTCGCTGCCCAGCCGGATATCGCTGGCCGTGCTCGCCGGCAGCATCACGGGCTCCATCGTGTGGCACTTTGTGCTCGACGAGGGCCTCAAGAAGTCCATCTCGGACACGCTCGGCGCCACGTTCCTCGGGGACATCTACGCGTTCGCCGGCAAGAAGGTCGAGGAAGTGCTCAAGCCCTGGACGGACCCCTCGCGCGCCAAGCTCCTGCCGGTAACGTTGCCAAGCGCTTGAGGCAACGAATTGGATGTTGTAGATCGTCATACTAATGGGGTTACGTGGTGTTATTTGCAGGACTGGCCGATCCCGCAAGTGCCCGCCAACACGCCGCCAGTCCCGGTGCTCGTGCTGGACCTGGAGGACACGCTCGTGCACTCGGAGTGGAGCGTAAGTGACCGACTGCTGCTCTCATAATCAGACGAGGACAAGCGCTGACATAAGACCGTCATAACATATCACTACCAGCGCAAGCACGGATGGCGCCATGCCAAGCGCCCGGGCGTGGACGAGTTCCTCGAGGAGTTGTGCCAGGTGAGCCAAGAACTTGCCAAAGACAAACGCGTTGCGTCTCTTTAGACCCGTTGCTGACGTTGTGGTTGTTACTGTAGTACTATGAGATCGTCATCTTTTCGCAAAACTACGGCGCCGAGGAGATCGTGGCCAAGCTCGACCCCAAGGTTCGTGTCCATGCAATGGTGCGTTGACTATCTGACGGCAGCTAACGCCTTGCTTCCCGGTCGTGATGACGACCAGCAATGCGCTCTGCACGTGCTCTCTCGAGACGCGACGCGGTACCTGAACGGCGCGCACGTGAAGGACTTGTCGGGCTTGAACCGCGACCTGCGGCAGGTGGTGATCCTGGATGACGACCCGGCGGCCTACCAGCTGCAACCCGAGAACGCCATCCCTGTGAAGCCGTTTACGGACGGCCGCGACCGCGAGGACCACGAGCTCAAGGACCTGATCCCGTTCCTCAAGGCGCTGGCGTCGGAGCGCGTGCCGGACTTCCGCACGGTGCTGGGCGAGTTCAAAGACGCGGACGGCGTGATCCGCGACGTGGCGTCCAAGTACAGCGCGCGCGTGCGGGCGCTCGAGATGCAGAAGGAGCAGGAGAAGCAGAAGGGCCTCGGCGGCTTTATTAGAGGGCGGCTGCCGCACCACCCGCCGCCCCGCATCGCCGGCATGTGAGCAGAGAGAGGGAGGGAGAGAGAGAGAGAGAGAGAGAGAGAGAGGAGCGCGGAACCGTCCGAGCGTCTTGAGAAAGCGCCACGCCACAAACAGCCAGAAACATTTGCCTTCGCGCTGCATCTTCGCCTTTCGTCTTCGTTTTGATATGAGCGGGATGAACACGACGTCAGACTAGCAGCATCAACTCTCTGTCTCGTGTCCTCTTCGCTACTCGGCTCGCATGTTGATAATAGTACTGGTGCGGACAGACTCACAAACGCATGGAAGGACAGAGCGACACGTACAAAATTCTCACGGGCCCACTGCTTTGGCCGGATCTCTCAACGCGTTGGCCATGACGTTGCGGTTGCGCTTGAGGAAGCGGCTGATCCACTGGCGCAACGCTGCGTCGCTCCTCGAGGCGGCAAAGTCCGGGTCGATGCGCGCGATCATGTCGATGACGTGCTTGGTCGTCACGGGTTCGCTGCCCGCCCGGCACGCCTCCAGCACCCACTCGAGCAGTCTGTAGCGCAATCGCAATCGTCATGCATCGTTAGCTGTGTATATCACGTCTGGCCCGGATTGCTCAAATGGCCAACGCACATGGTCTCCATCTCTGGGAAGTACACGTATCGGGTCTTGCCGGGGTCGCGCGCGGCGTAGAACTTGCTCGGGTTGGCCGCCTGCACCTGCGGCTTGGTCTTCTTCCACCGGTAGATGGTGGACCGGTGCACGCCGAACTGGCGCGCCGTCGCCGCCGTCGTCATGCTCTCGGCTGCCGCCGCCGCCTGTTCACGGTGCTCCACAGCTGTCAGAGACACCCAGAGACGCACAAACGCACTAGATGCGCGTGTAATAGGTGTAGGCAGCCCACGAACCTCGAGCTTCTGCTCGTTCCGGTGCTTGCGGCTCGCCTTGCGCATCGGGTCCGGCGTGCGCGGCATCTTTAGATCTTTCGGTGATGCCTGTCAACGGTCCGATACAAACTCTAATCTAACGGAATGGGTCGCTTTAGTGCATTCGAACCTTTTATTTCGCATATGGTAGTAGATATGATAAGTGCTGAGTAGATCAATAGGGTTCAGAGCTTCTGTTTATAAACCTGCCTTCAATCAACACCTGTATATTTGTATACGTTTGTTGATACAGGAGTGAATGCTGACCATCACTCGTCGAGAAATCGTTTCCTTTTTGGGTGAAAAGGGCGCCAAGAGGCGCCGGCCCTCGCGTCTTTTCACGTCCGTTGGAGCCAACAGCCCTCCCTGACGACATGTGCGGCTCGTTGCGGCTCTCCCCTTGCTCTGTTCATTGGTTAAAGAGTCGGGGAGGCCGCGCTGCATGTGGAGAGGCGTCTTGTTTGATCCCGACCGACCGCCAGCAGCAGCATGTGGAACCCGCGCATGCAATGGGTGGCGCAGCGGATCGTCGACACTTTCGAGCCGAGCGTGACGCCGGGTGACGTGAGCGACTTCCTGGCGGCTCCGCACGTGCGCATGGCGTTCGAGGACCTGCTCGCGGGCCGGGAGCTGTCAAAGGTGTTCGTGCACTTCTTGCCAGGCGGCGGGGAGCCAGGCATCGTCGAGGCGAGCAATGGCAGTAGCACCACGAACGGAGGAGGAGCAGGCGCAGTGACCGCCCCGACAGCTAATGGAGCGAGCAACAACGCGGCGGCGAGCAAGCTGTGCGTGTCGCTGGGCAACACGATCCCGATCCGCGCCAAGTGCTGCTTCTTCCTGCGCACGACGGCCGACGGCAAGCCCGTGGACGCGCAGAAGTCGAGCGACAACTCGATCTGCTACGGCGAGCTGGCGCCCAACATCCTCCGCGACCTGGAGACGACCATCAACGCTCTCTTCTCGCCGCTGCTCAAGGCCAAGGACGAGTGGGGCAAGGCGGACGCGGACATGAAGACCGAGTTCATGGCCGAGTCGGACAAGTTCGCCAGCGACCTCAAGGAGGCGCTCAGCAGCATGGACAGCGGGCTGGAGCTGCGGCGGCCGGACCGCGAGATCATCGCCGAGACAGCCAGCAATGCCACGCAGGGCAGCAACGGGGCGCGGATCCTGCAGGCAACCGACTCCCCGCGGCTCATTGCGCACTACGAAGAAGTGCTCAAGGAGTGGTGCGACGTCATCTCGACGTACCTCGAGACCAACACCGTCAATGACGGGAAGAACGGCAGTACGGACCCCGTCATCGACGACGACGGACCCATGGGCGAGCTTGAGTACTGGCGCAGACGCATGCAGCGGCTCACGAGCATCACGGAGCAGCTCAAGATGAACGAGTACAAGGACGTCTTCAGCGTGCTGAGCCGGACGACCAAGAGCGTGAGCGACGACACCAAGCAGCGCATCCAGACGCTGCTGCGCCGGTGGAAGCAGATCGATATCGGCATCACGGAGGCCGCGAACGAGGCCAAGGACAACGTCAAGTACCTGTTCACGCTCGAGAAGTTCATCGTGCCGTTATACAACGGCACGCCGAGCTCCACCATCGACACGCTGCCGGCGCTCATGAACTCCATCAAGATGATCCACTCCATCGCGCGGTACTACAACACGACGGACCGCATGGCCAACCTGTTCACCAAGATCACCAACCAAGTGATCGCCAACTGCAAGCACTGCGTGACCGGAGGCGAGTCGTACGAGGTCATGTGGGACAAGGACCCCGAGGAGCTCGTGCGGCATCTGGACTCGTGCCTGAAGCTCAACGAGACCTACCAGCAGCAGTACCGCGTGACCAATGACAAGCTGTTCGCGACGCCCAAGGGCAAGCAGTTCGAGTTCAACGAGATGAAGATCTTCGGCAAGTTCGACCTCTTTTGCCGGCGGGTGATGAAGCTCATCGACATGTTCACGACAATCCACCAGTTCTCGTCGCTGGGCCAGCACAAGCTCGAGGGCATGGAGGACATCATCGCCAAGTTCAACTCGATCATCCGCGAGTTCCAGTACCGCAACCACGACCTGCTCGACTACAAGAACAACCGGTTCGACCGCGACTACGTTGAGTTCAACGTGCGCATCTCGGACCTCGAGGGCTTGCTGCAGAAGTTCATCAACGACTCGTTCGAGAACATCACGTCGATCGAGCACTCGCTCAACCTGCTGCGCAAGTTCCAGACCATCCTCCAGCGCGAGAACCTCAAGTCGGACCTGGACTCCAAGTTCAACGTCATCTTCCAGAACTACGGGCTCGAGCTCGAGCACGTGCTGCAGCAGTACGAGAAGTACAAGCAGAACCCACCGTACCCGTGCAACCTGCCGCCGGTCGCCGGCAACATCACGTGGTCGAGGCACTTGCTCAAGCGCATCGAAGAGCCCATGAAGAAGTTCGAGTCCAACCAGAACGTGCTGGCCAGCAAGGACGCCAAGCGGATCATCCGCATGTACAACAAGGTGGCGCGGACGCTCGTCGCGTTCGAGTACATTTGGTACCAGGCGTGGGTGCAGTATATCGACACGGCCAAGGCCGGGCTGCAGGCGACGCTGATCATCCGCCACCCAGAAGACAACAAGCTCTACGTAAACTTTGACCCGGAGATCCTGCAGCTGCTGCGCGAGGCAAAGTGCCTCGACCGCATGGGCATCGAGATCCCAGAGGCCGCCAAGATTGTGCTGCTGCAAGAGGAAAAGTTCAAGAACTACTACAACGAACTCCAGTACGCGCTGTCCGAGTACGACCGGATCGTGGGCAAGGTGATCCCGGTCACGGCGATGCTCCTGCGCCCGCACTTCAACGACATGAAGTTCAAATTGCGTCCTGGTATGATCACGCTGACGTGGACCAGCATGAACATCGAAGCGTACCGGAATCACATTCACAGCGGGCTGCAGCACCTCGAGGAGCTGGTGACCAACATCAACGACATCATCGAGAACCGCATCGAGAAGAACATGCGGATCGTGTCCAAGACCATGCTGGTGGACCTGCCAGTGGACCAGTCGTTCTCACTCGACGAGTTCGTGTCGATGCAGGCGACCAACATCAAGCGCGCGGGCGCGCTGCTGCAGGGCAAGAACATTGAGGTGGAGAACGCCGTGGAGGACCTCTTGAAGATCATCATGCAGTACCCGCTGGACTCGCACATTGAGAGCGTGTCCAACGACGAAGCCATGAAGCTCAAGAAACATTACAACCACTTCATGTACCAGGCGTTGCTCCACAGCACCAAGAACTCGCTCAACACCGTCAAGAAGCGCGTGGCGTCGCGCGCCGTCGCGGCCGTTTTCACGATCGAGCGGCCATTCTTCGAGGTGGATGTGCTGCTGAGCGTCCCTCGTGTCCAGCTGCACCCGTTGCTCGATGAGATCCAGCTAGCGATCAACAAGGCGGCTCAAACGATACTGAGCTGCTCCAAGGAGCTGCTGGACTGGGGTCAAAGCGACTTCACCGCTGGGGGCGGCACCATCAGCGGGATCAATGCAACGGGAGCTGCCGCGAACGCTGGCAAGGTCACGTTCTTCGACCGGATCACCAAGGACATTGAGATTGTTCGCGTGGTTCTGCTGCTCACGGGAAGCGTGCAGGGCCTCCGCAACAACGTCACCGAGTACCTTGGGTCATTCAAGAAGCACGAGTGGCTCTGGATGGACAACAAGGACACAGCGTACGAGGACTTCCTCAAGAAAAACCCGAAGCTGCAGGACTTTGAGAAGAAGCTCAAGTCCTTCGTGGAGATTGACGAGGAGATCTCGAGTCTGACGCCCGTCCACGTGATCAGCGCGCTGTCACTGAGCACGCGCAACATCAAGCTGCAGCTCAAGCACGAGTGCTCGCAGTGGAAGCTCAAGTTTTCGGACAACCTGCACAACCAGGCGCGGCGCAAGATGGAGTCGCTGACCGAGTACTTCCGCTCGACGATGGGCAAGCTCAACCGCAAGATGATCGACCTGGACTCGCTGCGCTTCGTCATGAACCTACTCAAGGAAGTGCGTGCTCGCGAGAGCGGGATCAACATGGAGATCAATCCGGTGCTTGACATGTACGAGATGCTCGAGTACTACTTGCCCGACGGGTTCATGGAGAAGGAGGAGATGGACCAGAAGTCGGTGCTGCGCAGCAACTGGCGCAAGCTCATTCACCACGCCGAGACGCGGACGGACGAGCTCAGCAAGACGCAGGCGGGGTTCAAGCGCGGGCTGCTGCGCGACATTAAGGAGTTCATCGTGGACGTCAAGCACTTCCGCGAAGACTACCTCGCCAACGGCCCCATGGTGATCGGCATTCCTCCTGCAGAGGCGGTCGAGCGACTGAATCGGTACAAGGAAGAGTACAAGATCCGCGAGCGCAAGTTCGAACTGTATTCATCGGGCGAAGACCTGTTCGCGCTGCCGCGCACGACGTACCCGGAGCTCGAGTCGACGAAGAAGGAGCTCCAGCTACAGGACAAGCTCTTTGAACTGTACACGGACGTACTCAACACGATCGAGGAGTGGAAGCAGATCCCGTGGCTGTCGGTCGCAGAGCGCGTCCAGACCATGACGGAGAAGGTGGATTCGTTCTCGTCGCGCTGCAAGAAGATGCCGGCCAAGCTGCGCGAGTGGGAAGCGTACACGGATCTCAAGAAGATGATCGACGAGTTCACGGACGTCCTGCCACTGCTGCAGGAGCTGAGCAAGGAGTCCATCAAACCCCGCCACTGGGACGCTGTCATGGAGAAGACGGGTACGCATTTGGACGTCTCGGCGCCCGACTTCAAGCTGCAGGCGCTCATGGACGCCAACATTGTGCACTACAAGGCGGACATTGAAGAGATCACTGATGGTGCCGACAAGCAGCTCAAGATCGAGGTCCAGTTGGGAGAAATCACGGCCCGCTGGGAGACGGAGGAGTTTCAGTTCAACGACTGGAAGAACCGCAACATTCTGATTCTTAAGGCTGTGGTGCCCATTGTCGAGGAGCTCGAGGAGACGCAGATGAACTTGCAGACCATGTTGTCGATGCGTCACGTGCTACCGTTCAAGGAGGTGGCGCAGCAGAAGCTCGAGCAGCTTTCGGACACGTCTGAGACGCTGGAACGCTGGATCAAGGTGCAAATGCTGTGGTGCTCGCTTGAATCTGTCTTTATGGGCGGTGATATCGCCAAGCAGATGCCCATGGAGGCCAAGAAGTTCCAGAAGGTCGACAAGGACTGGGCCAAGATCATGAGCAAGTCGGTCGAGATCAAGAACGTCGTGCTGTGCTGCTCCAACGAGCTGCTCAAGTCGTGCCTGCCGACCATGTACTCGGAGCTGGAGAAGAGCCAGAAGAGCCTCGAGGGCTACCTGGAGAAGAAGCGAAACAAGTTCCCGCGCTTCTACTTCGTGTCGAACCCGGGTCTGCCCATGATCCTCTCGCAGGGCAGCGACCCTCTGAGCATAAATGAGCACTACGAGAAGGTGTTCGACTCGATCGAGAAGGTGTACCATGACAAGAAGGACAAGACGATCATCCACACCATGACGTCGGGCGTCGAGGAGGTGCGCTTCTCTCAGGTCGTCAAGGCGCAGGGGAACATCGAAGACTGGCTCGCGACGCTGCTGCGCAACATGCAGATCACCATGAAGGACATTTGTCGTCAGTGTGCGATGGACATTGGCGTGGTCGGCAACGACCTCAAGCGCCTTCGCGAGTTCGTGGACCGCTATGTGGCGCAGTTCTCGCTGCTGGGTATCCAGATGGTGTGGACGTACGACATCCAGACCGCGCTCGAGCAGTGCCGCGCCAAGAAGAACATCATGAAGGACACGAGCACCAAGCAGGCCATGGTGCTGACGGAGCTGTCCAACTGGTGCCTGACGGACCTCGGGTCCAAGCAGAACCGCATCAAGATCGAGACGCTCGTGACCATCCACGTGCACCAGCGCGACGTCATCACGGACCTCGTGACGCTGTACAAGCAGAAGAAGATCTCGGACCCGAACGACTTCGAGTGGCTCAAGCAGGCGCGCTTCTATTGGCGCCCCAACAATGCGGACGAGTTCAACGCCGACGGCGCCTGTGTCATCTCCATCACGGACGTGGACTTCAACTACCAGTACGAGTACCTCGGCTCCAAGGAACGTCTAGTGGTGACGCCGCTGACGGATCGCTGCTATATCACGCTCGCGCAGGCGCTTGGCATGTACTTTGGTGGTGCGCCGGCTGGTCCTGCTGGTACGGGCAAGACGGAGACCGTCAAGGATCTCGGTCGCACGCTCGGCATCTACGTCGCCGTGACCAACTGTACCGACCAGCAAAAGTACACGGACTGCGCCAAGATCTTCAAGGGGTTGTGCCAAGGCGGTCTTTGGGGCTGCTTCGACGAGTTCAACCGCATTTTGCTGCCTGTGCTCTCGGTGGTGGCCCAGCAGGTGCTCGCGATCCAGAACGCCAAGAAGACGGGTGTTAAGTACTTCCAGTTCCCGGGCGACCCGCAGAATATTCTGCTCACGCCCGTGTGCGGCTACTTCATCACCATGAACCCGGGTTACGCCGGTCGCCAGGAGCTACCGGAGAACCTCAAGGCGCTGTTCCGAGGTGTCGCCATGATGGTGCCCGACTTCGAGATCATCATGAAGGTCAAGTTGTGTTCGGTCGGGTACTCCGAGTACCAGGAGCTCGCCAAAAAGTTCTTCATCCTGTACAACACGTGTAAGGAGCAGCTCTCGGCGCAGAAGCACTACGACTGGGGCCTGCGTAACATTTTGGCCGTGCTGCGAAGCGCCGGTAAGATCAAGCGCGACAACCGCAACGACTCGAAGGCCAAGCTGCTGTACCAGACACTGCGTGACATGAACCTGTCCAAGCTCGTGGCTCAGGACGTGCCGCTGTTCCTGTCGCTGCTTGCGGATCTGTTCCCGACGATCCAGTTCCCGCCCAAGGGCTCGTACCCGGAGTTGCAGGTAGCGCTCCAGGTCGAGATAGAGAAGGCAGGACTGGTTGACCACCCCGGATGGTTCAACGAGATCATTCAGCTGTACGAGACACAGCTCGTGCGTCACGGCATCATGCTTGTGGGCCCCACGGGCGGTGGCAAGACCAAGATCTTCGACATGCTCATGCAAGCGCTGACTGTCACGACGACCATCACGCACAAGCAGTCCAAGCTCAGCCCCAAGGCCATCCGCGCCGCCGAAATGTACGGCAAAGTGGACACCATGTCTGGTGAGTGGACCACGGGCGTGTTTGCGGCCATGTGGGCCAAGTACAACAACAAGAGCAACAAGTTCATCATGTGGATGACGTGCGACGGCCCCGTCGACGCCATTTGGATCGAGGATCTGAACACGGTGCTGGACGACAACAAGATCTTGACGCTCGCCAACGGCGATCGCATGCCCATGACGGACAACGTCAAGCTCATGTTCGAGGTCGAGACGCTCGTGAACGCCAGTCCCGCCACCGTCTCGCGCGCTGGTATCGTGTTCATCAGTGACACGGACCTGGATTGGGCGCCGGTCGTTGAGGCGTGGATCCGAAGGCGCCCCGAGAGCCAGCAGACCATCTTGCGGACGCTGTTCATGAAGTACATGGGAGAGAACACGCCCATCAACCCGGGCCACTGCTTCGACTACTTGAACCGCAACACGAACGGCGTCATGCCCGTCTCGCGCATCGGCCAGGCCTCTCGACTGTTCAATCTGCTCACAGGTCTGCTTTTGGGCGAGCACGGCAACAACATCTCGCCCGACGACCCGGCCAAGCTGGCGATCCAGCTCGAGAAGCTGTACCTGTACTGCATCTGTTGGTCGCTTGGGTCTCTGCTGGAACAGGACGACCGCAACAAGTTTGACGAGTGGCTGCGCCAGTACGACGACAACTCGCTGCTACCAAAGTGCGAGCCCGGACAGACCGTGTACGAGTACTACGTCGACCCGCAGAGCTTCGAGTGGAAGCTATGGCGGCCAGCCAAGTGGGAGTATCCGAAGGGCAGCAAGCAGCTCGACTTCTCCAACTTGCTCGTGCCCACGATGGATTCGGTGCGCACGCTGTACCTGATTGAGAACCTGCACAAACAGCGCAAGGCCGTGCTCATGGTCGGTGGGCCTGGTACGGCCAAGACGTCGTCGACGCTCATGTTCTTCAACGACCTGAACCCGGATACGATGATGATCAAGCGCGTCAACTTCTCCAGCGCGACAACGCCCTTCATGTTCCAGAACGCGATCGAGTCGGAGCTGGACAAGCGCGGCGGCAAGAGCTTCGGTCCGCCTGGCGGCAAGAAGATGACGGTCTTCCTCGATGATCTGAGCATGCCCCTTGTGAACGCGTGGGGTGACCAGCCGACGCTCGAGATTGTGCGCATGATCATCGAGCTCAGCGGCTTCTGCTTCCTCGCAAAGGATCGCCGTGGAGACTTCAAAGTGTGCGAGGACCTGCAGTACGTGGGCGCTATGGGCCACCCCGGCGGTGGCCGCAACGACATCCCCAACCGACTCAAGCGGCAGTTCTTCCTGTTCAACCTCATCCTGCCGTCGCTCACGTCGATCGACGACATTTACGGCCAGATGCTTGCCGGCCGGTTCAACAAAGAGACGTACAGCAAGGACGCGCTGCAGGTGGTCGGTAAGCTCACGCGCGCGACGATCGACCTGTGGAACTACGTCAAGGCCAAGCTGCTGCCGACACCCGCTAAGTTCCACTACATCTTCAACATGCGCGAGTTGAGCCGCGTGTTCCAGGGCGTGCTGCTCACGCCGCCCGAGACGTTCACTAGCGGCGGTGGCATCCGCGTTACGCAGAAGAAGATCGACAAGATGGATCCGGGGCAAGTGATCCTGCTCACGTGGAAGCACGAGTGCGACCGCGTCTTCTGCGATAAATTGACGAACCACAAGGACAAGGACATCTACAACGCGTACATGCGCGAGCTGATCAAGGGCTACTTTAGCGACGAGATGGAAGCGTTCAGTCGCCAGTCGTACAACATGGTCAACTTCTTGCGCGACCCAGAGGAGGACGAAGACGGCACGGTCGCCGACGCCGCACTCAAGATCTACGAGCCGGGCGGCACGATCGAGGACATCCGCCATCGCGTGCTCGAGTTCCTGGAGAAGTACAACACGGACTTCCCGCAGCGAAGCATGCGTCTCGTGCTGTTCGACGACGCGTTGGGCCACTTGCTTCGCATCTCGCGGTTGCTTGAGATGCCACGAGGCTCAGCACTGCTTGTTGGTGTCGGTGGCTCCGGTAAGCAGTCGCTTACCCGACTCGCGGCATACATGGCCGGCTCGGCGATCTTCCAGGTGGTGCTTACCAAGACGTACAACACCAACTCGTTCATGGACGACATCCGCTTGCTGTACAAGTCGGCGGGCCACCAGCGCAAGTCGACGACGTTCCTGTTCACGGACGCCGAGATCAAGAACGAGATCTTCCTGGAGCTGATCAACTCGATCCTCATGACGGGCGAGGTCGCCGGCCTGTTCGCCAAGGACGAGATGATGGCCATGACGGCGGATCTGCGCAACTCGTTCGTCAAGGAGCGCCCCGGCCAGGCCGAGAACCAGACGAACCTCAAGCAGTACTTCACCGACTGCGTGCGTGACAACCTACACGTTGTGCTCTGCATGTCGCCGCTGAACGCCAAGTTCGCGGACCGCGCGCGCAAGATTCCGGGCCTCATTAGCGGTCCGACGATCGACTGGTTCCTGCCGTGGCCCGAAGATGCACTCATTGCCGTGTCCAAGGGCTTTATCCAGGACTACCCGATCGAGTGCGACGCTGCAACCAAGCTGGCGCTCATGACGCACATGGGTATGGTGCACCGCATGGTCACGGACCTGTGCGACGAGTACTTCCAGAAGATGCGGCGCCGCGTGTACCAGACGCCCAAGTCGTACTTGAGCTTCATCGAGAGCTACAAGAAGATGTACACGGTCAAGCTGGAGGAGATCAAGGTCAAGGAGCAGCGCGTGAATCTGGGCCTCAAGAAGCTCATCCAGGGCGCAGAGGACGTGCGCGCCATGTCGGTGGTGCTCGCGGACGAACAGGTGAAGCTCGAGAAGGCGACGGAAGGGACCAACGCCATGCTTCAGTCGCTGCAGGTGTCGTCCGCGGAGGCGCACAAGGAAGGCGAGCAGGTGTCGCAGATCAAGCACAAGTGCGAGGAAGACGCGGCGCGTATCTCGGCCGAGAAGGAGCTGTGTGAGAGGGATCTGTCCAAGGCCAAGCCGTTCGTCGAAGAGGCCGAGACGGCCATCGACTCGATCAAGCCGACGCACATTGGCGAGATCAAGAAGCTCGCCAAGCCCGTCGATATCATCCGTCTCGTGTTCGACGGCGTGCTCATCCTGTTCAAGAACCAGCTAAACCCGGTCAAGCCGACCAAGCTGAACGTGGCCAAGCAGGAGATCGACTTCATCGACACGTCGTTCACGCCGTACGCTCAGTCGGTCATGAGCGACTCCAACTTCCTCAAGAACGTGCAGCAGTTCGGTGCCGTGGGTAAGGACATGATCAACGAGGAGACGATCGAGCTGCTCTCGCCGTACATGGAGCTCGAGGGGTTCCTGCCGAGTGTCGCCAAGAACGCGTCGCTTGCTGCCGAGGGTCTGTGCACGTGGGTGCGCGCCATGAAGTTCTACCACGAGGCGTCCAAGGTGGTCAAGCCCAAGCTCGAGGCGCTGATGATCGCCGAAGGGCAGATGGAAGCGGCCAACAAGGCGCTAAACGCAGCCGAGCAGCGTTTGTCCAAGTGTAAGGAGCGATTGGCCGAGCTGCAGCACATGTTTGAGTCTCAGATGGCCAAGAAGAAGCGCATCGAGGACGGCGCGAACGCGCTCGCACGCAAGATGCAGCAGGCGTCTGACCTGATCAACGGTCTTGCAGGCGAACGTGTGCGTTGGACGGACGACTCGAATAACTTTGCAGATCTGAAGCGACGTCTGGTCGGTGACTGCGCCGTCGCGTGCGCATTCGTGTCGTACTGCGGGCCGTTCAACCAGGACTTCCGCTCGTACATGGTGCAGAGCAAGTTCATCGCCGACTGTGAACAGCGCAACGTGCCCGTGACAGTGGACATGGACGTGATCAACTTCCTGGTGGACATTGGTACCGTGGGCGACTGGAACATGCAGGGCCTGCCGACGGACTCGCTGTCCATCCAGAACGGAATCATGGTGACGCGCTCGTCGCGTTACCCGCTGCTGGTCGATCCGCAGGGCCAGGCGCTGTCGTGGATCAAGAACAAGGAGGCCGATCGAGTGCCAAGCTACGGCACCACGTCGCTCAACCACCCAAAGCTCAAGGACCAGCTCGAGTTCTGCATGGGCGAGGGCAAGGCCTTGATCATGGCTGGCGTCGAAGAAGAGATCGATCCGATGCTGGACCCGGTGCTCGAGCGGCAGATCATCATCAAGGGCCGCAGCATGTCCATCAACGTGTCCGACAAGAACATGGAGTTCAACCCAGCGTTCTCCATGTACTTCATCACGCGGCTGCCGAACCCGTACTTCGGGCCGGAGCTGCAGGCCAAGACTACGGTGATCGACTTCACGGTCACGATCGAGGGTCTGGAGGAACAGCTTCTCGGTCGCGTGATCGGCAAGGAGCAGAAGGCGCTCGAGGAGCAGCTCGCGCAGGTGCTCGAGGACGTTAACATGAACACCAAGTCTCTGTTGGCGCTTGACGCGTCTCTGCTAGAGCGCTTGACGTCCAACACTGGCAACCTGCTAGAAGACGAAGAGCTCATCGGTGTGCTGGCAAACACCAAGGAGAAGGCTGGTGAGGTCAAAGACAAGCTCGTGGCCGCTGCCGACACGCGCAAGTCCATTAACGAAAAGCGAGAAAAGTTCCGTCCCGTGGCAACGCGAGGCTCGGTGCTGTACTTTTTGATCGTCGAGACGTCGCTCATCAACTGCATGTACCAGACGTCGCTGAACCAGTTCCTGGCGCTGTTCATGAAGTCCATGGACGTGGCCGAGAAGGCGGCGCTGGCCTCCAAGCGCGTCGCCAACATCATTGAGAGCATGACGTACATTGTGTACCGCTACATCAACCGCGGGCTGTACGAGCGCGACAAGCTGACGTTCGTGCTGCTGCTCACGCTCAAGATCCTGGTCACCGACAACCTGCTGACGCGAGAAGAAGTCGTGCTGCTCACGCGCGGTGGCGTAGCGCTCGACATCAACTCAGTGCGGAGGAAGCCCTTCTCGTGGCTCTCGAACGAGGCGTGACTGAACATCATCGAGCTCGCGCAAAGCTGCAAGTTCTTCGCCAACCTACCGCACGAAATGTCGTCCAACGAGGGCATGTGGCGCCGCTGGTACGAGGACAACCAGCCCGAGACGGTCATGATCCCGGACTACGAGACGCGCATCGCCGAGAACGAGACGATCGGCCCGTACTACAAGCTGCTGCTCGTGCGGTCACTACGCATGGACCGGACGATCCTCACGACCAAGGAGTTCATCCGCAACACGCAGCAGATGGGGCCAAAGTACGTCGAGCCCGTCACCGACACGATCGAGAGCATATTCGAGGAGATGCGGGCCGAGACGCCCGTCATCTTCCTGCTCTCGATCGGCGCCGACCCGACGGAGAGCATCGAGCAGCTCGCGCGCAAGCGGAAGCACCCGTCGCCTGCCGTTGTGTCGATGGGCGAAGGGCAGGAGCCTGTCGCGCTCAAGGCCATCAACGCCGCTGTTGTCAATGGCACATGAGTGCTGCTGCAGAACTGTGAATTGGGTCTTGAGCTCATGGAGCAGATGGAGGATATCCTGCTCAAGCTGGTCGAGACGATGGACCCGGGCTTCCGGTTGTTCCTCACAGCGCTGCCGAACGACCAGTTCCCGCTGGGACTGCTGCAGATGTCCACCAAGGTCACGAACGAGCCGCCACAGGGTCTGCGCGCCGGCTTGTTGCGCTCGTACACGGTCATGGCGGATCAGGACAAGCTCGAGCGCGTCGAGACGGTGCAGTGGCGGCAGCTGCTGTTCAACCTGTGCTTCCTGCACTCGATCGCGATCGAGCGCAAGAAGTTCGGCCCGCTCGGATGGGGCATCCCGTACGAGTACAACAACGGCGACCTGTCGGCGTGCACCATCTTCCTTGAGAAGCACCTGTACAACGGGCCCATCTCGTGGCCGACGTTCCAGTACATGGTGGCCGAGGTGCAGTACGGTGGCAAGATCACGGACAACATGGACCGCCGGCTCTTCAACTTCTACGCCGAGTGGTGCCTTACGCCCGAGGTGTGCGCCGCGGCCTTCAGCTACAACCCGGCCGAGCCCATCTTTCGCTTCCCTGGCGACTTCAACTACCGCATCCCCGTCGCCGACAACATTGACGACTACCGCGGCTTCTGCATGACGCTGCCCGAGATC
Organism: Phytopythium boreale; assembly: GCA_023338115.1. Lineage (NCBI taxonomy): Eukaryota > Oomycota > Peronosporomycetes > Pythiales > Pythiaceae > Phytopythium > Phytopythium boreale. The sequence continues at coordinate 17,272 of JAADYG010000269.1, forward strand.
GACTCGCCCGAGATCTTTGGTCTGCACCCGAACGCCGACCTGACGTACCGAGTGAAGGAGGTCAACACGCTGCTCACGATGCTTGCCGACACGCAGCCCAAGGGCGGCGGCGGGTCCTCTGGCGTCTCACGCGAGGACGTGGTGTGCGAGAAGGCTCGTGAGCTGCTCGAACGCCTGCCGGAGGACTACAACGAAGACGATTACAAGGCCAAGATCAACAAGCTCGGCGGCCTTGCGATCCCGCTCAACATCTTCCTTTTCCAGGAGATCCAGCGCTTGCAGCGCGTGATTGGCAAGGTGCGCAACATGCTGGAGCAGCTGCAAATGGCCATTCGCGGCGAGGTCGTCATGACGGAGGAGCTGAGCACGACGCTGGACGCCATCTTCGACGCCAAGGTGCCGCCGGCGTGGCTGCGCACGTCCGTGGGCGACGAGTTCTCGTGGATCCTGCCGACGCTCGGGCTGTGGTTCTCGTCGCTGCTGTCCCGAGACGAGCAGAACCGCACGTGGCTCAACACGCGACGGCCCAACTGCTTCTGGCTCACGGGCTTCTTCAACCCGCAGGGCATGCTCACGGCCATGAAGCAGGAGGTGACGCGCAAGCACTCCAAGACGGACAAATGGGCGCTCGACGACATCGTGTACCACACGGAGGTGACGCAGTTCGAGCGCGCCGAGCAGGTGCGCGCGACGCCTGGAGAGGGCGTGTACATCTACGGGCTCTTCATGGAGGGCGCGACGTGGAGCAAGGTGGACGGCACGATCGTCGAGTCGGAGCCCAAGAAGCTGTTCACGTCGCTGCCGGTACTGCACGTCAACAGCATGTCCAAGGACCTCGAGACGAAGTCACGGCGCGAGCTGTACGGCGCCGCCAGGCCCTTTGAGTGCCCGTGCTACAAGTACTCGACGCGCACGGACCACTACTTCATCTTCATGGTGACGATGAAGTGCCCGCCGGGCCGCCCGCCGCGCCACTGGGGCCTGCGCGGCGTCTGCTTGCTCTGTAACACCGAGTAGACGTGTCGGTAGTCGTCAAAGCCCTCGTGAGTTGTGCGTGCGCTTCGCTATACATAACCATCCTCATGACAACATACATCATACCATACACCTTTGTGGCTTTGTGTTCACACATGTATTCACGCGCCGCCCGCTTCGATAGGAGGTCGCCTCTACTCGCATCACTCGACGTCCATGCCCTTGCTCTTGCCCTTGGCGGTCGCGGACGCGGCCATGGCGGCCTCGTTGGCCTTGACGACCGTGTTCTGCAGGTGCAGCTGGATGGCGGCGAACGGGTCGCCCTGGAAGCTCGGGTGCGTCTGCACGGCGCGCAGCTGGCCCAGCTCGCGCACCGCCAGCTTCTGCCGCTGCTTGCCGCTCAGCCGCCGCTTCTTGCCACCGTCCGCGGCGCTCGCGGCCTTGTTGCTCGCCTGGTGCAGCTTCGCGGCCGCCTCCTTGTCCGACTGGAACAGCGACGCCTGCAGCTCGGCGATGTCGGCGAACGCACCGTCCACCTGCTGCTTGCTCGACTGCTCCTTCTCCTGCGCCACGCGCCGCACCAGGCCCATCTTCTTCATGAAGGCGCTGCGCCGCTTCAGGCGCTTGCGCTGTCCGCGACTCAGCGCCGCGCCGCCCGCGGCCGCGTCGACCTCATCATCGCCGCTGTCCTCGTTGTCCAGCGGCACGAGCTCCTCCGCCGCGTCCGCGTCCGCAAACGCCGCGGCCACAGCTGCAGCGCCGATGGACGACGGCTCCGCTACCTGCTGCTGTTTCTTCTGCGCGTTCGAGTGCGCGGCGGCCGTGTGCGCGCGCGTCTTGCGGCTGCGCTGCGCTCGGCCCATGGTCGTCGCTCAATTTACTGCGTAGCTGTCGGTTCTTCACTATGGGCGATGACCGGTGGTCAACGTCGTTTCAGCCCCAGTCAAACTGCGGATTACTGTGACTACTAGCAATAAGTACGAATGTCAAACGTTAAGTTCGCAACAAGTGTAGCCATATACTTAGAAGTACATAAGTACGTTTGTCACAGACACAGCAAATTGCGATGATCCCCATGATGATGGCTTGTTTCATCTTACGCTCGACCATGAATGCTGCTTCGCGCTCGCCAGCACACGGCTGCTTGACGTCCACAGTGATTGACGTGCTTGCCTTGATGGGTGCTGGGTCATTGGCCGCTACACAGTCCAATACAGTACCGAGTGCGCTTGGACGCCGAGACTCACACAACCGAAATGCGCATGGCGGTCACGTGGTTTACGGCGGTGGCAGAATAGCAGCTGCCGTCCAACTGTAGAAGCTGGCCCACTTCGACTCGGTCGTGCACAGGAAGTCCGCGCTGATATACTTGTCGAGGCGACGATGCAACGCATATCCGTGCAGCGTTGCTTCAGTCAACTCGCCAAGCGAATGACCAACGTCAGGCAACTGCGTGGTCCGGACGCGAGCAGTCTCAACCAGAGCAAGCAGCTCGTCCTGACTGTTGATGTCTTCGTTGTCGACGATGTGAGCGTGTACGAGCTCAAGTCGATTCCACAACCAGCGGTAGATTTGCCAGATCTCCACTCGTCTGTCGACACGCCCAAGGAGATTCTTCTTCAGCTTCCTCGAAAATCGCAACATGCCGTTCCCATGTAGCCTCTCCAGGAGCTCCTTCATCGCTGCAATTACTTCTGGAAGGCGTGGAGACGGCAATCGCTTATTCTCGATGATGTGGTTGCCGTGGCGGGATACCAGCTCACCCGTTGCGTTCTGCAACTCCTCACCACTGCTCGTGACCAGTTGAGCGAGTTTGTCGACAACGGTCGAGATCTTCATCCGTGCGGCTGGGTTGTGACTACACATTCGCGTCACCAACGCCCACTGATCGTCTGTGCACACGGTCGGTCGAGCGGGCAGCTTGCCCCTGGACAAATTCGCTTTGACAGCCAAATTGCCAAGGTTACCCCACGGGAGCGGAGGAGGCGTCAGGCAATTCATCGTATGTTGAAGCGAGTCCACCACGCGCGACGCCTCGATCACACACATCCCCAGCGAGAAAACGTCCGACGCGAAGGTCGGCCGCGCTCCCTTCCCGACAAGACACTCCGGCGCCACCCAGTGCCACGCACCAGTGATTTGCGCTGCCGTCTCGTCGGAGGAACTGACAGTGGAGCTGAGCCCGAAGTCCGTCACTTTCGCCTTCTTGTCGCTGCCGATCACGATGTTGTTGCCCTTCAAGTCGCCATGCACGATTTTCCGCTCGTGGAGATATTGCACTCCGAGTGCGGCCTGGTGCAGCAATCGCCACAGCTGGTCAGGATGCTGCCGCAAGTAGTCGACGAGCGTTCCGTTGGTCGCGTACTCGCACACGAAGAAGGGTGACCCGACGTGACACGCACCGAACAACCGTACTACATGAGGGTGACTCAATCCGAACCAAATGTCGGCCTCGCGCTTGAACATCAACATCGCTTCTGCTGGCTTTGCTTTCGCAGCAGGGTCCGTGACGGAAGGCGGTTTGGCAACAGATTGTGACCTTGACATCCATGACTCGAAGGGAGAGCACGAGCTCTGCGATTCAGACTCACCCGCCAGTATCACCTGCTTCACCACCACATCCGAGTCCAACCATTTGGCTCGATGCACGCTCCCGAAGGCGCCTTTGCCCAGGCAAGATGACCATTGGTCGAACTGCAACTCGTACCACGGGATGAACCACTCGGGTGTCGCATTCACCAGTGTGTCAGGTCCCATGTGACTCGCGACGTCCTCATATGCCGTGTGCATAACTGCGAGTTGGCCTTCAGAGTAGTTGGACCCGTCGTTCTTCATCTCATCTCTCAGAAATGCGAGAAACGCCGATCGCTCCTCCGCCGACTCCAACTCGTTCAGGAGAAGCCACGTCTTGGACACCTCCGACACGAAGAACTCGATCTGGCGGCTGCGCTGCTCGGCCCATCGCTCTTCTCGGGCATGCGTCTCATGCGTCGAATCGTCCAGCATCCTCCATAGCAGTCCAATGCGTCGTTCGAATGCACGGATTCTATGGTTGGTAGTACGAGTCGCTGACAGCTGCATGATCCGCACTTGCTCTGCCGATTGCAGCGTCTTGAGAGCGGTGTGAAAGTCGATTAGAAGTTCATCAAACCATTTCAGGGTTGACGGATGGTAGCTACCAGCCTGTAGCCGGTGGAATAGTGCACCGAGGTCTTCGAACTCTTGGCACAGATCGAACTGGTCGCCATGCTCGTTGACGAGGTTTTGAACGGCGAGCCACAGCTTTGTCGTTTCTCCGATATTGTAGGCGTCAATGTTGCATGTGGTGTCCAGCGTCGGATGCCTAGAATCTCCATGCTGAGCGTCGTCTTTGGCGGCCAAGCACTCGAGTTCATAGACAACCGATGTGATGCTCATTCGTTTCCCGGGATCTTGACAGCACATGCGCAGCACCAACGCTCGTGCGTCACCAGCGAGACCGGGAGGTTCATCAAAGGCGTCAGTGTCGCCCTCTGGATCCCACCGTTTTTTTGTGTATCGTAAGTAGACGTCGTGCTCACCTCCCCACGGTAGGTCGCCCGTCACCGCTTCCACGATGCACATCCCAAGCGAGTAGATATCGGATGCAAACGATGCTTGCTCCCCCTTCAAACGCTCCGGCGACTGCCAACGCATCGAACCCACAAACTGGGACGACAAACGGGGGGGGCCAATCGCTCGGGTTGGCCCGCTCAACCAGAAATTCGCCAGCTTCACAACTCCGTCGCTGCCAACCAGAATATTGCGGCAGCGAAGATCTCCGTGGACAATCCTGCGCTCATGCAAGAACTCGAGCCCCAGTGCTGCCTGATGCAGGAGCCTCCACGGCGTTTGCTGCTCTACCTCACACGACTTGAGGTAGTCATCCAACGATCCGTTGCTCGAGTACTCGCAGACAAAGAACTGTAAACCGCCTTTGTCACAGGCGCCGTAGAGTTTGATGATGTTGGGGTGTCGTAGCTGCTGCCACACGCGCACCTCGTCCGCAAAGGTGGCAGACGACGCATAAGGCACAAAGAGCTTGACGACGACGTCGGCATCGAGCCACTTGGCGCGGTAGTCGCCACCGACGTTTTCTTTGTCCACGAACTGCAAGATCTCGATCTCTAGCGGTGGGATGAGCCAGCTCGATGAACGAGAAGAAGGCGCGTGGGTTGCGGGAATGTGATGCCGGAGCTGGCGCTGCGAGGTCTTCGTGAATGGTAGTAGTACGTGCACGACTTCTTGGTGGCCACGTTTTGCTGCGATGTGGATGGCTGTGTCTCCGACTCCGTTTGCCGCATCGACGCGAGCACCAGTGCTAATGAGGAATCGAACAACTTCCGCTTGGTTTCCAGCTGCAGCCTCGATGAGCGCGGTGTTTCTCTCCTTGTTCTTGGCGTTCACGTTGGCGCCGCGTTCTGTGAGATAACGAACGACGCCGATGCGGCCGTTCGCGGCAGCCCGAATCAATGCTGTATCTCCATACTCGTTCCTGGCGTTCACGTCAATGTTCTGTTCCGTCATGTGACGAACAACTTCAATGTGGCCTTTCGCGGCAGCCAAGATCAGCGCTGTGTATCCCCGCTCGCCCTTGGCGTTCACGTCTGCATCGCGTTCCACCAGGTATCGCACACGCTCGGCGTCGCCTCTCCAGGCTGCGCTAACCAACTCCTCACCCAACGCCTCCCGCTGCCTCTCCATATCAAGCGTCTTCTCTCGCTTCTCCTGCTCTCTTCTTGGCCACTGCGCGCACTCGAGATCGAACGGAGACTATAGTTCCCAAGAGTTTGTCCTCCAGCCATACAATGTCCAAGTCAAATCAACACCCTTGGATCCAAGAACCCACCTATACAGTAAGTTCCTTCCACTGGACTCACTTGTTGCGCTTCCTTGACTCCGAATCACTCCGCTGGGTTCCAGCGCTACGAGGCACGTACAGATGAACATGCAAGAGCGCGACTGTAGACGTTCAACATCTTCTTCCGGTTGTTTATGTACCAAGATAGGGCGGCAGAGCCATCAGCATCTCCTGGAACACCATGCCGGTCTGGTCCATGTGGTCGTTGTTGAGCAGTTTGCGCAGCCACATATCTACACTTGTGTTCATCAGCAAGATGCCGTGTAATTGTAGCAATGAGAATTGGGGCGCTGGCAGGGACATGGTGCTCTTGAATTTCCACGATGTTGCCCTTTCGCTTTGTCGACGGCCATCTATTCTCGTCTCGTGGTCGAGTCAAAGCAGACGCAAGCACGCGCTCAACTTGTTTATCAAATACCGACGGGCGAGCAAGTGCTCGGCAGAGAAACGAGCGATTAAAAGCTGCCCACCGACGAATGCGTCGCGAAGACAACGGCTTGGACGACCACCAGTCCATGCGCAGTCACGAACGGCGGCGGCAGCCATCAGCGCAGTTCCTGCTTCAAGTAGAAGCACAGGCACCGTTTGGACACTCAGCGACGGCTGGACCGAGACAAGACATGGGCGACGAAATGACACACGGCCCGCCGAGCTGGCTCAACATCCCGTTCCGCGACTTGATTGTCTGCGAGACGATCGGCGGCGGCGGCGTCGCGCTCGTGCACCGCGGCATCTTCCGCAAGCAGCCCGTCGCGCTCAAGACACTGGTGCGTGCACCTGTTGTCGCTCCATGACGTTGATCTTGCAGGTATCGTCATGCTAATCCGTCGTTGGTTTGTGGCGCTCAACAGTTTGACCCACGAGTGGACGCAGCACTGCAGCAGGAGTTCATGGACGAGCTACTGGTCATGAGGTATCACAGATTCTATCCAGCCCAACCAACCACCACCACATTCTAACACTTGATGCTGCTCTGCACGACCGACAGCAAGCTCCACCATCCGAATGTGGTAACGCTCATCGGCGCGTGCCTCGAGCCACCACGCATGTGCATGGTGATGGAGCTATGTGAGTACTCGCTGCACCACTTGCTGCACGTGACCAATCACTTCCTCGGCGTGCATCAGCTCACTCGCATCGTGGTAGGGCGCTGTCATATCCCCAGTCCCACATTTCGATTCCCCGCTAACACCTCTATTTGGCCCCTATCAGGAGGATGTCGCGTGTGGGATGAGATATCTTCATGCTCAAGTACCTGCAGTTATTCATCGGTAAGAAGCAACCGCAAGGGTTTGAAGAGTGAGTAGTATTTGATGAACGCCTTTGGCTATGGATTGTAGCGATCTCAAGAGCGCCAACGTGCTGCTGGATGCCACGGGAGTCGCCAAACTCTGCGACTTTGGCCTCGTCCGGTGCGTTCTGTTCGGCCTTTTCATTAGCTTGTGAGATTGTACCTGTCCTCAACTCCGAATCCAACAACAGAACGAAGGTCACGAGTGCAGGAACCCCTAGCTACATGCCGCCGGAGCTGCTGGGCGGCAAACCGTTCTCCAAGGCCGTGGACGTCTTCATGTTCGGCGTGCTCCTGTGGGAGGTCTTCACGCGCGACGTGCCGTTCCGCGGCTACGATGTCTCTGATATCCGCAAGAAGGTGCTCGCGGGCGAGCGCCTGCGAGTCCCGACAATTGACTGCCCGCTCGAGTGCCAAATGCGTATCTAACAGTTACTTCCATGTGTGAAGAACCGTCACTAATGAATCTTTGTGTCAATTGATCGCTGCAGCAACTGATGCAGCGGTGCTGGGACGCCGATCCGAGCCAGCGACCGACGTTCGAGAGCATCCACGAGGCGCTGCGAGCTATTGAGCTGCCTCAATGCGCCGAGTTCTCGGCCGAAGCCATAGGCGGCGGCGACGCGCTCGATGATCTACTGCGCGGGCATTGATCTCACGAAGCTGAGCCCATGTTGCTTTCATCATGTCAAATATAACATTGCATTGTATTAGCTGCTCTTCGTGCTTCGCCGCAACGAAGCCCAACGATTAGACCACATGTATGGCTGGAAATGTGCTCACTGAGCATGTTCAGCCAGCTATAAGCTTTTGGACGGCAAGGATGGCTCATGGCATCACTATCAGGCCGCATCTCTCGCCCAGAGGTCCAGGCCCAGGTCGTTCCAGCGATCGACCTTGTCCTCGCCAGCCCAAGCGGGCGGCTCGCCTGCAGGTTCGCATTGCCACAGAGCACAGGAGAAGAGGAGGACGAAGCGTCAGTCCAAACGTTGTCTGTCACATCAGAGGCATCAAAGAGAACTACCGGTCGGGCTTTCGGCGGCGTGGAGGTCAATGTCCAAACCGAACGGAATGTCGATCTCTGAAGTATCGTGCGTGTCCACATGTGAGTCGCGAGGTTGCCTATCCAGGCATCGAGGCGGGTATCAAGGTAACGATACGTCTGCTGCACGCACCGTCGTCCGAGAGCGTGTCCGCGATCCAGTCGTCGTCCACCAGGTCGAGGTAGAATTTGCGCGGGAAGAGCGACGGGAGCTTGCTGTCCTGTAGCGTCGCGGAGCCATCGCAGCAATAAAGACGTCAGACACCGCGGGCATATATAAAAAGAGGGGGTAATGAGGGCTTTAAGCTAGCGTCTGGGTGCTAGGAGGCACGTGTATGCCCACACGAACGCGGCCAATTCACCTCGTCTCGTCATACCATTTTGCTTCGCAATTTGGTCGCTTCAACGGTCCCGCAGTCATACACCATCGGGTAACCCCGGACTACTCGTAATCTCCACATGACCATCACTCTCAATTATAAGTTTGGGTACACTTCGAAGAATATCGTAACCTGTAACCTATCCAAGTATCCCAAATTAACACGGTAACCCATCTAACCGACCAACACTCACGGAGGCGTAACCTGGTGTACCCGTCCCACACCTCGCTTCGGTTACCCTGATCCATTCGCACATTGCCGAAAATGAGCGAGCAAGAGCACCCGAAGCAGGCGGCAGCAGCGCGGGCAGGCGGCTCCAGGAAGCCGCGGCGTCCGCGCACCAAGCGCACAGGTCGACGCGACGACCCGCCTGAGGTGCGGCTGTCCAAGACGCTGGCGTACGCGCTGCGGCACGGCGCACAGGAGCTCGGGCTGTCGATGCGCTCGTCCGGATACGTCGAGCTGCGGCAGTTGCTGGCGCTGCCGCTGTTCCGCGGGTACACGGAGGCGCAGGTCGAGGAGGTCGTGCGCACCAACAACAAGAAGCGCTTCACGCTGACAACCGACGAGGCCGGCGAGACCAAGTATATTCGCGCGAACCAAGGGCACACGCTGCAGCTCGTCAGGGACGAGGACCTGCTCACGCCAATCGAGGACGCGGCCGAGCTCCCGACGTGCATCCACGGCACGTACCTCAAGTTCTGGGAGAGCATCCACGAGAAGGGCCTGTCGCGCATGGCGCGCAACCACATCCACTTCACGCCGCGCGAGACCGTGTCCGAGAGCCACGAGATCGTCAGCAGCATGCGCGCCGACTGCAACCTGCTGCTGTACGTGGACGTGGCGCGCGCGCTCGCGGACGGCGTCAAGTTCTACCGCTCGAGCAACAACGTGATCCTGAGTCCGGGCTGCGACGACACGGGCGCGCTGCACCGGCGATACTTTCTGCGCGCCGTCAAGCGCGACGGATCCGTCGTGTACGAGCGGCCAGCGCAGGACGAGAAGTAGAACGAGTCACGTTTTACGATCAAAAACTGCATGTCGTGTTGTCAAAATGGGGAGTAGCTCTGCCTTGCCTCGCTCCTCGAACGTTGTGCCAGGCTACAGGCACGCCTCGTCCTCCTCTTCCTCGTCAATGTCGTCCAAGATCAAGCGCGCAACGACAATGTCGGGGCCATCGTCGTCGCAATCCTCCTCGTCGTTGTCTTCCTCCTCGGTCTCCTCCTCCTTTTGCTCTTCGTCCACCAACTCCAGCTCTCCGTCGTCGCTGTCCTGGGCGAGCGCGCTGGCGCAGAACGGATTGATCTCGTCGGTCTCCTCTTCCTGCAACCGCTCGAACTCGGGACCCCGCTTGGACGCCGAGAGTTTGCGAGCCGCAACGCCCACCCCAACCAGCGCCAGGGCAGCAACAGGCGCAACGAACGCCCAGTTGGACAGGTGGGAAGTCCAGCCGCCGGCCGAGTCCACGTGGTTTTGGGATGCCCCTGCCAGTCCCGTCCCCGTGGCCGGCGACCGCACGTTGTTGCTCGCTTTTGCCATCGCGATGCTGCTCCCGGCGACCTTGTGGCTGGCCGTGGCGGTTGGGATCGGCGCGGCGCTCGTCTCGCTTGGCTTATCTGTACTCAGAGAGACAACGCCGAGCAAACACGTCGCCCCGTCCACGCAAAAGTAGCAACCGTGCAGCAGCGCCATCACTTGGCCCTTCTCCGGACACGCGGCGTCTGCTGGCGCCGGGACGTGCGCGCACACCACCCCCTTCGGCCGCGCGATCCCGTCGTCGCAGACGTTGGAGCGCGTGTATGTGGTCGCCAACGCCGCGCTGTCGGCGCGTGCGTCCGCCACCAGCAGCGCGCAGCTCAGGAAGAGGAGCGAGTGCATTATTGAGCGTGTCGTTGAGGGCGCAGATGCAGTCGCTGGTTGGTCGAACGGGGGCCGCGATCCTTGGCGAGCGATGGAGATCCGGGAATGGGCAGCGCTGTGGCAAATCAAAGAGTTACGAACTGTACGAATCGATATTCTATTAAACCGGATATGTTCTGTAGTTTCTGTATAAGCAATTTATGTTAAGTGGTACCTCTATCAATAGGTATAAAATTTGACGATAGCTAATTGGAGCCCGAAAGGTCGCAGCGGTTTGTTCTAAGCATGAACATGAGGCCACTGCTACTGCTTCTTCATTTTGATCGGCGCGGTCGACAGGAAGACGCGATCGACCATGGTACGCGCTGAATGCGACTGCTCTGTCGGTCGCTTCGTTGTGCTTGTGGCGTGTGAATGTCCATAGTGTTGACGAGAGTCGAAACGCAGGCGACGACGCTGTCGGAGGAGCACGAGCATGAGCTCAAGAAGATCTTCGACGACTACGACCAGGTAAGTCATCCTGTCCCTCAGTTAGACATGCTATTGTGCTGCATCCGTCTTCGTTGGGCTCACCAAAGTGCGATCAATGCCTCAGAATGGGTCGGGAGACATTGACATCGACGAGGTGGGCAATCTCAGTGAGCTCTGATGCACAAAGCCGGTCGTTGCTTTCCGTTTGACCGCTCGCCGTCTCCAGCTGCGCGACATTGCGGAGGATCTGGGTGAGCCGCTGTCCGACATTGAGCTGCAGTACCTCGCCAAGGAGTTCGACACGGACCAGAGGTGAGAACTCATGTCGGCAGCCTTTGCCTGCAGATCCCAAGGCAGTGTGGTAGCTAAATGACGGTCTGTGGCAAAATGTGGCGCATTGGTGCTCTATACAGCGGCGCGATCAGCTGGAGCGAGTTCATCGCGTGGTGGAAGCTGCCGTTCTAGTTACTCGACGGCCTACGTGTCATATCAAGCGGCGAACACAGCCAGGGAAGAGTGTGAGATGAATGAACACGATCGTGAGCTTCGGTACGACTGACGCCGGCGTCTCATACGTGCCGTTGAGTGCGAGCGATCTCTCTCTTCACAAGCAGATGACAAGCTCGCAGCATCGCATTCCCCGCTTGCCCTAGAACGGAGGAACACGCCGAGAATCTCCATCAAGACTGGCAGGCAGGGCGGCGCTAAGAATGGAACAACCTCCAGGTCGTTTCTATCCCTCCGTTGCCTCGCCGCGCTGTCCGTTGTTGACAGTAGTCTGCGTATGCGGCGCGTTATTTTGAGCCTCGCGTTTCATAACCAACTGGGAACGCGCGGCGACAAGCGGAGCGTTCAAACGAAGCGCCCAACGCTCTCTCGGACGCGCTGGATGGCAGGCTGAAAAGCAAAACGCCGCCTCGACGAGCTATTAATGGGCTGCGAGCGAGAGGAGCGGCGTGAAACTCATGCGGTCCGGCGCGTTCGGCTGTTGGCCACTTGTGCAAATCGCGAGCGCGAGCGGTTCGGTCGGTCTGTTCCTCCCCTGGTCTCGTTCCATCGCTCCCCGCCGCGTTCATGCATGCTCGGTCCATCAATCGAGGCGTCGACCGACCATTGATTGTGCATTTGGCAGTAGCTTCATCCGCTTTTGATTCATCACTGGCAGTCGATCGACGATGGCGAAGCGGGAGCGCGCGACGCCCGTGGTGCACGACAACGGCTTCACGCTGAACGGGTTCACGTTCCACGTGGCGCCGAAGTACCAGCCGCTGGACGCCATCGGCCAGGGCTCCTACGGCGTCGTCTGCTCGGTCAAGAACGGCGAGACGGGCGAGAAGCTCGCCATCAAGAAGATCACGCCCATGGCCGGCGATGAATGGGACGCGACGCACACGCTGCGCGAGATCCGGCTCATGCGCTGTCTTGGCGCCCACGAGAACGTACGTGCCGTGGTGGTGGTGGTGTGTGTGGCGATACCCACAGCTTCTCTTGCTCACCCTCAACGTCTCCATGTCGACAGATCATCGCGCTCAAGGACCTGAGCATGTGCCAGGAGAAGGACGAGCTGTACATGATGATGGAGCTCGCCGACACGAACCTGCACCGGCTCATCCAGAGCTCGTGCCCGCTCTCGGACGGCCACATCCGCGTCATCATGTACCAGATCCTGTCGGGCGTCAAGGCCATGCACGACAACGGCGTGCTGCACCGCGACCTCAAGCCGGGCAACCTGCTGCTTAACAAGGACTGCGAGCTCAAGATCACGGACTTTGGGCTCGCGAGAATGATGCCCAAGGGCAAAGCCACTGGCGACGCCAAGGCGGAAGGAGGCGACCCGGCCGCGGTCATCTCACCCATGACCGAGTACGTGGTCACGCGCTGGTACCGCCCGCCGGAGATCATGCTCGCGCCCAACGGCACCTACAACGAGGCCGTCGACATGTGGTCCATCGGCTGCATCTTCGGCGAGCTACTCAATCGCAAGCCGCTCTTCCCGGGCTCCGACTTCATCGACCAGCTCACGCGCGTATTCCGCGTGCTGCCCGTGCCTCCGCGAGACAAGCGAGGGTACGAGGTCGAGGGCGACGCGCTCGCCTTTCTCGAGAGCTTGCCGCCCTGCTCTCCTTCGGCTCTGGCTAAGACGCTCCGTCGCGCTTCACCGGAGGCGCTGAGTCTACTGCGCCGACTGCTCTGCGTCAACCCGGAGCGCCGCATCTCGGCTCGCCAGGCGCTCGCGCATCCGTACTTCAAGGCCATCCGCGCGCAGCTTGGAGACCCGCCCGAGTTCACGGTGGGCCGAGCCTTCGACTTTGAGTTCGACTACCAGGAGTTTCCTCTCGAGCACCTGCGCTCGCTCATCCAGGCGGAGGTCAAGCTGCTGCAGCAGGACGGCGCGCGTGCTGCTCCATCGGCGATGAAGCGCAGCGAGCCGCCTCAGCAGCAGCAGCAACAACAGGAGCAGGACAACAAGAGCGCTAGTGATGCCAAGAAGGAAACGGCCAATCCGTCCGCCACTGCCGCTGCTCCTGTCAAGGCGGCTGCTAACCCGGCGGCTGCCAATAGTCGCAGCGATGACGAGGACGACGATGATGACGAAGAAGAAGAAAGCGAGACGTCATCGCTGCTCGTTGAATCCCTTGATGGGAGCAAGGACACACCGGCGGGATCGCTTGTCGATGATGCTCAACGCCGTGCTACAGCGACAGCAATGGCTGCGAAGGAGCCCATGGGTCCAGAGACCGACGAGTGCGAGTCGAGTTCGCCCTTGAGTGACCGACGAACGCAGCAGCAGCAGCAGTTCGGCTACTCGCCATTGACTTATCACGAGCAAGAGAAGGAGCGAGCCTCACGCCACCACCACGCTCAGCAACCGATTGCGGACTCGGACATGGAGGATGAACCGCAGGAGGTTATCCAGGTGGTTGACCGCTCTCGACGCCCGGGCACAGCATCGTCATCAACTGCAGCCACTCGTGCGACCCGCTCGAAGAGCACGTCGGCATCGACAATGGCGATGACAGCGCGTCAGAGCTCAACCAGCAGCCACCGCGACGCGCGCGACGAAGACGAGCGACACACCACCGCCACACGCACACGCTCCAGCAGTCATTACTCTTCGAACAACAACAACGAGTCCGGCTCGAGTGGCGCTGAGCATGGCGAGCGCTGGGGACACTCGCGTGCGTCCATCGCGACGACAGCGTCGTCGTCTAGAGTCCACCAGCCGATCCACGTCTCCACATCATCGACGGCCACGACTGCTAGCTCGCGAATCAAGACGACGCCCATCTCAGCGCGTGGCAGTAGCGGCATGACGCGTGCGTCGTCGTCCAACCAGCTGAAGGACGGCGGCGAGACGGACAAGAGCGACGCTATACGTCACCCGGAGCGCGTGACAAGCTCGTCGCATCGCTCGACAGACTTGGCAGGAGGATCGGCGACTGGGTTATCGGGCACAACGCGCACGACACCTCGGTCTTCCACTCTGTCTTCATCGGCGTCGATTTCCTCTTCTTCTTCATCGCGAGCAGCTGTCGCAACCAAGAAGGAGACGCCACTTCCCGACGGCTGGATCAAGCGCACGCACTCCAAGAGCGGCCGCGAGTACTACTACGACACGATGAACAAGGTCTCGTCGTGGAAGCATCCGTCCAAGATCCTAGACAACATCTTCGGCACCACTCGCGTGCCCGCGACGACCAGACCCAGCAACAACAGCAACAATAACAAGCTGGCTACACCCACACCGAGCAGCAGCGCTGACTCGCTCACCCCCGAATCAGCGGCAGTGCGAGCCATCAACGCGCGTCGTACCTCGCTCTCCAGCGGCACTTCAACCTCGTCGGCGGCATCGTCTTCAGCTGTGACATCGTCTTCGATGTCGGGCTCAACCATGACGCTGCCAAAGGAGTGGGCGCGACGCACGGATCCCAAAACGGGGCGGTTGTTTTACGTCAACCTCCTGACGAACCGCTCCTTCTCGCGCCTGCCGTCGTCCGTGACCTCGGCCATGCTCAACGCCAGCAAACAGCAGCAGCAGCAACCACACAGTCAGCACCATATAGATCAGCCGCAGCAGCAACAGTCCAACGCGAGCAACAACGCCGCCATGACGGCCAAGAAGGCGGTGGAGATCAAGAAGAAGCTCACGGTGCCGCAAAGTCCGCAGTTCTCGCAAATGTCGTGGCAGCGGAAGAGGGTGCCTGGCAGCTACGAGTGAGTTAGCAGGCGAGGACTAGCTCACCAAAGCATACAACACGTGCAGACGGTCGTATCGACAGCAGCGAGCTGTAGTCCGCTACGGCGCTTCACCCGGGACTCCCCCGTCACGTACCCTTGGTCGGCATCTCGTAGAGTTTCGCACGGCGCTCGGTTGAATGATTTGCCTTTCTTCGTCGCCCCCTTCGATTAAACATCACTCGTTCATCGTGTATTAATCCACCACCCACAAGGATCCTGAGCTGACGCGCACGTATACCCTCATCAACGCGACTGACGAGTCGATTCAGCCATACATATGCCTTACAGCGTGGCCTCGACGTTCGCGATGGTGCGCGCCAGGATCTTCATGGCGTCCTTCATGTCACTGAGCAGGCAGTACTCGTTGTCGGCGTGATAAACGGTGCTCAGGCCAAAGCCAATGAGAATGAGGTCGAAGCCCGTGCGCTGAAGATCGCGGACGAGCGGCAAGCTTCGCGGGGCGATTAAGTCACACAAAGCGTCAGCAAGACATCATGACCACGTAGATCAGCAATCGTAACAACAGAACTTCAGATCATACCTTCCACTGATGGAGAACGGCTTGGCCTCGCCCTTGACGTAAGCGATCGCCTCGTACAGTGCCCTGTAATATACGATCACACGTCGTTTAGCCCAATGGTTTCCTGAGATCAACCAAAAACTACGCGTGTCTTACTTGTAGCTGAGTGACTCGAGGGAGCAGGCGATGCCCTCGAAGTAGCTGTCTTCGAACTCAATGTCGAGGTGGCCGGCGCCATTGCCGCCGGGCAAAATGTACTTGGAGTTCGGTCCGCGAGTACCTTCGAGCACGGACAGGTCCGCGTTCAAA
The DNA here is from genome assembly GCA_023338115.1 of Phytopythium boreale. Taxonomy (NCBI): domain Eukaryota; phylum Oomycota; class Peronosporomycetes; order Pythiales; family Pythiaceae; genus Phytopythium; species Phytopythium boreale. The sequence continues at coordinate 33,238 of JAADYG010000269.1, forward strand.
TCGTCCACGTACGATTTCACCTTGGCAATCATCTACGAGACAGACAAGTTGCACCACGTTAGAGTATCCGCGTTACCACCACAAGTAAATAGCAAGACTGCGCGGGAAGCGCACCTCCTGCATGTCGTAGAACGGTGATAGGCGCACGTCGCCCGTGATCTTCGCCCACGGGGGGCTGCATTGCGAATCCACGGGCAATACACACGTGAGCTTCGTTTCCACCCGTGGTCTCCCACCACCACCCAAATGAAGCGGCATTTACATTTGGTTGAGGCCACTCGGAGCAGACTGCACGCGGGTCGGCTTCATGGTCGACGGGCACGCGAAGTTGTAGGCGCGCTCTTCTTCAACAGGTCCGAAGTCGCGGTAAAAGCGCCGCTGCAGCTCAGTGGTCGCGTCCAGCCCAAGCTCGATCGCGTTGATACCGAGGTTCGGCAGTCCGCTGTGGAAGAGCTTGCCCGTCGCCGTCAGCGCCCACGCGATGACGCCGGCCGTGCCGATGCGCGGCTGGCTGTTGGACGAGTCGGTCCAGATGACCGGCCCGTTCTTGAGAAAGTTGAGTCTGCCCTTCTCCATAAGCGTCTCGACGCCGACACCGGGGATCTCCGTGTTCTCCTCGGACGCGATCAGTACGCACACGACCAGGCTCTTGGTGCGCACCTGGCGACATGCCAGCTCCAAGAACAGCTCTGTCGTCAACATTCATCGTATGAAGCCATTAGAACTACAGCAGAGTGACCATGCAGCAACAACAAGACTAAGGGGATCGTACGAGTCATGAGCGCGACGTGGCCGAGGCAGTCGGTCGTGCCGCGTCCGTAGAGCTTGTCGCCTTCGACCACGAGCGAGAACGGGTTGCGCTCCCAGGTCTCCAGGTCCACGGGCACCACGTCCATGTGCGAACCCATGAACGCGATCGTTGGCGGTCCTTCCTTGCCATCGGCAGCCGCAGAGCTGTAACGCGCCCGGTCCTCCGGGTGCTGGTACGTGATGATCATGTTCCCGCGACCGGCAACGTACTCGACGCGCTCGACCGTGAGCGGGCCGCCGTTCTGCACCATGAAGGGCGCGAGTTCAGCCAGGACGAGGTCTGAAATGACGTTCTCGCGTGGTACGAAGCCAATGCCCGGCGCGTTTTGCACTTGGTCCTGTGAAGCATAGCGAGGTGTTAGCAACTCGGGGTAAAGACCGTCCCGAAGTGTTGAAGCCAAGCATCAGACGCACCGCGACGCTGATGAACTTGCCGAGCAGCTCGACGTAGGCGGCGCCATCGAGCTCCACGTCACCAAGAGCCGACGCAACAGCAGCGGCGCTGACGGGAGACGAAGACGTTGCCATGAGGGGCTGCGGGTTGCTTGGGAGTCTGACGCGGCCGGCGAACTGCTTTCACTAATGATTTGCTTGCCGCATGCCTGCACACTCATCCTGCGTGAAGATCTGCAGTGACGGGTTCATGTACCAAATGAGTGGAACATGCTCGTTTTCTACCCTGATGACGCGCCCAGCATCATGACGCGCATCATTGCCGATCCTTCAACCGGAGAGGACTCAACGCCTCACTATTTCACGTTGCTGTCTCTTGATGCACTGCCATGATCGTGTTACTCGTGCGCGACCTTCTTTCGCGCTGTTCCTGTGTTCAAACTACTTAGACGATCATAGGTATGTTCACACTGCACACGCACTAAAGAATGCCGAGGTTTCTCATGCCGCAGATGTTGCACACATCACTGAACCATTGGCGGCCCGTCAGCGACGGGGGTTTAGGCGGTCGCGGCCTCGACGTTCTCGATGGTGCGCGCCAGGATCTTCATGGCGTCCGCCATGTTGCTGAGCTGGCAGTACTCGTTGTCCGCGTGGTAGACGGAGCTCTTGCCGAAACCGATCAGCGTCAGGTCGAAGCCCGCGCGCTGGAGGTCTCGCACCAGCGGCAGACTGCACACGCACAAACACATACACACGATGCATGTTAAAGATCTGCTCAGCGGTTTCAAGGTGAGGGCTAACACTTAAGGCGACATGTCCATCAGCGCCATACCTTCCGCTGATCGAGTACGGCTTGGCCTCACCCAGCACGTCCGCGATCGCACCAGACAGCGACCTACAGTACATCATCACAGCCGTCAGAAAGAATCGGACGAATAGTGGCAGTGGCGATGATGAGCGCCAACGTACTTGTATCCCGTCGAGTCGAGCGAGCACGCGATGCCCTCGTAAAAGTGCGGGTCGAACGTGATCTCGAGCTCGCCCTGCCGCTTCTCGGCGGGCAGCGTGTACTTGGAGCTCGGGCCGCGCTTGCCCTCAAGCGACGTGATGTCGGCGTTCAGGTCGTCCACGTACGACTTGACCTTGGCAATGAGCTGCTCGTACGATTCGGGTCAAACCACAATAGTTAGCTCTACGATTACTGCGCACGCCTGCGCGGTCGCGATGGTCACTTACCTCCTTCATGTCGTAGAACGGCGACAGACGCACGTCACCCGAGATCTTTACCCAAGGCGGACTGTATCACACAACACGAGCATATCCAAAGAGCTCATCAACATAAGCTCGACGTGACCTTACAACTAAAGAACAACCCGCGTGAACGCACATCTGGTTGAGGCCGTTGACCGACGACTCGATGCGCGCGGGCTTCATGCTCGACGGGCACGAGAAGTTGTACTCCTTCTCCTGCTCAAGCGGCCCGAAGTCCTTGTAGAAGCGCTCCTGGATCTTGGTCAACGCGTCCATGCCGAGTTCCAGACCGTTGATGCCGAGGTTCGGCAGGCCGCTGTGGAACAGCTTGCCCGTTGCCTTTAGCGTCCACGTGATCGCACCCGCCGTGCCGATGCACGGCTGGCTGTCCGAGCAGTCCACCCAGATCACCGGGCCGTTCTTGATGAAGTCGATCTTGCCCGACTCCATCAGCGTCTCTACGCCCACGCCGGGGATCTCGCTGTTCTCCTCCGACGCGATCATGACGCAGACCACCTTGGTCTTCAGCGGCACCTGCTGCTTGGCCAGCTCCTTGAAGAGGTCTGCGAGTGCATCGCAAGGGTTAGAGAGCGGTGTTCCACGATCAATGCGCAAGCATCACGTACGCGTCATCAAGGCAACGTGGCCGAGGCAGTCGGTCGTGCCGCGGCCATACAGGAAGTCGCCCTCGACCGTTAGCGTGAACGGGTCGCGCTCCCATCCCTCCGGGTTGGCAGGCACAACGTCCAGGTGCGATCCAACGAGCGCAAACGTCTTCTCGCTGCCCTTGGACGCCGGGTGCTGGTACTTGATGATCACGTTGCCGCGGCCGGCGACGTACTCGACGCGCTCAATGTCGAGCAGCCCGCCGTTCTTGGTGGAGAAAGGCTCCAGCTCGGCCAGCACGAAGTCCGACACGAGGTTCTCCTGGGGGATCAGTCCCAGGCCCGGAGCGTTTTGCACTTTTTCCTACGGGGGCAAGCGCATTGTCAGTTGGTGTGATACAGAAAGGCACAAGGATGGATGGGAATGCCAGCACATCATGGCAAGAGCGACGTACCGACACGCTGATCAGCTTGCGCAGCAGCTCCAGGTACGCGGTCTCGTCCAGCGCAAAGTCCTTGAGCACCGACGCCATGTTAGTCCCTTCTCTTCTTCTTCTTCGATTCTTTTTTCCCGGGTTCCCAGTCACGCGCAAAGGCTGGAAGTTCGCAAAGTGACGGGATCCCCCGTGAAAACAACTCGCCCATCAAACCCCGCAGATGTTGATTGCCAATCTTGAGCTGCAGGAAGCGGTACAACGTGCCGTGAAAATGGTACATACCGTGGATGCTGTAGACGAATGACGGGCTCTCGCTTGCTGGATGCGCCGACAAAGACGTGGCGGCGTCCTTCACGCGGTGAACGCGAGTGAATCGCAGCGTCGGTGCAGCGGTCGACATGGCGCTGCCTGCGACAATGGGTGCCTCTCGTACTAACATGCCAAAGCCTCCTTTTCCTCTGCAATTCAAATTCATGGGCACTACACTGGTCGAAGCATATGGCGAGCTGGCGGTGGAGCTCGCTCGGTCCACTGGCTTCCTCGGTATTCATCACGTTCATATCCCAAGCAATTCGGCCGGTCTTACGCATACGTGGCCTCGACGTTTTCGATCGTGCGCGCCAGGATCTTCAAGGCGTTCGCCATGTCGCTGAGCAGGCAGTACTCGTTCTCTCCGTGGTAGACCGAGCTCTTGCCGAATCCGCCAAGCGTCAAGTCGTAGCCCGCACGCTGTAGGTCGCGCACCAGCGGCAGGCTGCCGCTGATCGAGAACGGCTTGACAGCGCCCAGAATGTCGGCCGTCGCTCCAGCAAGCGCCCTAGTGTCAGAGCAAGCAGGCGGGTCAGTCTAGACACTACTTGCATCAAATCGAGAGTAATGCGATGCGTACTTGTAGCCGACGGAGTCGAGCGAACACGCGATGCCCTCAAAGTAGAGCGGGTCAAACGTGATCTCGAGCTTGCCTTCGCGACCCTCGGCAGGGAGCGTGTACTTGGAGCTCGGACCACGCTTGCCTTCCAGCGACGCGATGTTCTTGTTGAGGTCGTCCACATACGTGTTGATCTTGGCAATCAGCTGCAAAGAAGACACGCAAGGTTAGCCTGGTGAACGAATCGAGTAGCAGCACATCGGAGAGTGTGTCCGATGCCCTTACGTCTTTCATGTCGTAGAACGGCGACAGGCGCACATCGCCGGAGACCTTGGCCCAAGGCGGACTACAGCAGCACGAAGGATAGTGTCAGCAAGTGAGTGCAGGCGCCGTAGTTGCACAGACATGAAGGATAACACACATTTGGTTCAGTCCGTTGACCGAGGACTCAATCCGCGTCGGCTTCATGCTCGACGGGCACGAGAAGTTGTACTCCTTCTCCTTGTCGACAGGTCCAAAGTCCTGGTAGAAGCGCTCCTGGATCTTGGTCAGCGCGTCCATGACCAGCTCAATACCGTTGATGCCGAGGTTCGGCAGGCCGCTGTGGAACAGCTTGCCCGTCGCCTTGAGCGACCACGTGATGACGCCGGCCGTTCCGATGCAGGGCTGGCTGTCCGAGCAGTCCACCCAGATCACCGGGCCGTTCTTGATGAAGTCGATCTTGCCCGACTCCATCAGCGGCTCGACGCCAACGCCAGTGATCTCCGTGTTCTCTTCCGACGCGATCAGCACGCACACGACCTGCGACTTGGTCGGCACCTTGCGCGCCGCCAGCTCCTTGAACAGCACTGCGTTAACATAAGCAGCGTTCACGCTCAGTAACTACAACATGATGAGATGCCACCCAACTTCACGATAAACTCACGGGTCATGAGCGCGACGTGGCCGAGGCAGTCGGTCGTGCCGCGCCCGTACAGGTGGTCGCCCTCGACCGTGAGCGAGAACGGATCGCGCGCCCAGCCCTCCGGGTTGGCGGGCACGACGTCCATGTGCGAGCCGATGAACGCGACCGTCTTGTCGGCCGACGCCTCCGGCGGCGTGTACTTGATGATCACGTTGCCGCGGCCGGGGACGAACTCCACCCGCTCGATCGACAGGTATCCGCCGTTGTCGGACGTGTGCGGCGCGAGCTCGGCCAGCACAAAGTCCGAGACGAGGTTCTCCTGCGGCACGAGCCCGATGCTCGGCGCGTTCTGCACTTTTTCCTGTTTAGACGTTCACAATTCGTCAGCGCAGATCCGCAAGAAACACAACTGCAGGGACGTGATCAAGAACGCACCGCGACACCGATGAGCTTGCGCAGGAGCTCCACGTACGCCGCCTCGTCCAGCGCGAGCTGCTGCAGCACCGACGCCATCGTTCCCGTCCCTTTCACGCCCTCTTCTTCTTCTTGCTTGGTCGTCCAACCTCGGGGTTGAATAGAAATGAACGCGCGCACTTTCTCGGCGGAAGGGAAACACTCATCACAAAAAAGAAAGATTTGTGTACCTTTATTATGGTACATAAATCCTTTAGAATGGTACCCTGAAGGGTACACTTCCAGCACTTCAACGTCAACAGGATACGGTACGTCAATCGACCACACAGGATGTGTACGAGAGCGAAAGTGCCTTATCTCGGCAGGTTACTCTATCCGTCTTACGGTGTCGGGAACCAGTGCATGTACTTGGGCAGGTACTCGCGGTACCCGAGCGGCTTGCGGCCCGTCAGCTTCTCCACCGTGTCGGTTGTCTGGCGCATGGCGCCGTTGGCCAGCATCTCACCGCAGCACAGCAGGTCACCGATGCAC